>ML805099.1:0-25263 GCA_009831015.1 Picea engelmannii | reverse complement strand
TGGGTAAGTTAGTACATCAACTTCCCGGGGTCGTAACTTTTGCATACGATCTCCGTTTTAGGCGTGTGATAGCTCGTTGGAAAGGTATCGTCGAGGAGATTCATTTTGGGGGCTCAATCATGCCTTCGGCTATCATTGAGAACGTCGATCTCAAAAAAACTTCATTTAGGCCCTCAAAATGGCCCCGGAAGTTAAAACCTGCTAAAAATAGTAAGTTGCCAAAATTGCCAGAAAACTGTTTTGAGCCAGTCGGACAAGGTGGGTGGCCACCGATATCCACCTGGATCAATTTTACAGTATATGGTAATACTTATCATGAAGACCTAGATAATCTAAAGAAAGTTCTTATTAGATGTCAAGAAATGAATCTATCCTTAAGTCATGAAAAGTGTAAAATGTTATTGATTGAAGGAGTAGTCTTAGGGCATCATGTTTCATCTGAAGGGATTAAAGTGGATCCTGCTAAGATTGAGGTAATCGTCAAACTTCCACCTCTAAAGACTCAAAAAAAGGTAAGAAGCTTTCTTGGACATGCCGTATACTACCGATGATTTATTGAGAATTTTACAAAGATTGCTGCACTAATGTTTGGATTGCTTACGAAAGATGTTGATTTTATTTGGACTGACAATTGTCAAACTTCCTTTGAAACTCTAAAAGCTAAATTATCTGTGGCAGTTCTTAGGGGACCCAATTGGGCCCTTCTATTTCATATACCCATTGATGCCTCTTATATTGCAATACAAGGAGTATTAGGACAAAAAGAAGACCAAAAATCCTATGTCATTTACTTTGTGAGTAAGAACTTGTCCCTTGCCGAGATAAACTATACAGTCACCGAAAAAGAATTCTTCACAGTCGTCCATGCTATCAACAAGTTTCGCCATTATATCACAGGATATGAGGTATTTGTACATACATATCACTCTGCCATTAGATTTCTCATGAACAAACCTATTACCAATGGCCGAGTACGTAGGTGGCTCCTGTTATTACAAGAGTTCAATATCACCGTTCTTGACCAACCTGGAAAAGAGAACTTAGTAGCTGCTTTTATCTCGTGCATTAATCATGAGGGTGATGGTATTCCTTTTGATGATAATTTTCCAGATCAGAATCTCTTTTCCATCTTTGTAAACACTCCATGGTTTGAAGACATGGCAAATTATTTGGCTACTAGAAAATTACCAGCTCATTTGTCACCTCATGAAAAGTGTCGAATTATAACACAAAGTGCCAACTACTCCTAGGTTGGTCATGACCTTTTTTGTATTGGACCAGACTTAATTATTCGTAGATGTGTCCAGGAAGATGAGATAGCAGAAATTCTACGAAGTTGTCATGATGGACCATGTGGTGGACATTTTTCCGATAAACGTACAACATATAAGGTTTTACATTCAGGTTACTATTGGCCTAACATTTTTAAGGATGCTGCCAAATATGTGAGAAGTTGCGATAGATGTCAGAGGATAGGAAGACCCACATCAACTGATGAAATTCCCTTACGTGCCAAATTTATGATAGAACCTTTTGAGAAATGGGCCCTTGATTTTGTAGGACCAATTTCCCCCATGTCTCATAAGAAGAATTATATTCTGGTTTGCACAGATTATGTCACCAAGTGGGTAGAGGCAAAAGCCTTGTTTAGGGCTACTGAAAAATTTGTTGTTGATTTCATTTATGAAGATATTTTTACCCACTTTGGTGTTCCTCGTGAGATTTTCACAGACCAGGGTACATAATTTACTTCTAAGATGATGAAGGAATTAACATAAAAATATGGGATAAAGCATCGTAAGTCTTCTCCATACCACTCACAAGCTAATGGCCAAGTAGAGTCAACAATCAAAGTATTGAAAACTATATTAACCGAAACTTTCCAATTACACCATAGAGATTGGATTGATAGACTTCCAGAGGCTTTGTGGGCATATCATACCACCTGGAGAAACACCACTGGGCATACCCCATACAAACTAGTTTATGGAAAACAAGTACTTTTACCGATTGAATTCCAAGTAAGGAATTTCCATATTGTTGCACAATTGGGATTAGACTTAGACAAGGCACAAACACAACGATCCCTACAATTGAACGAATTGGATGAGATTAGACAAGATGATGTCCAAAGGACAATTTTAGTTCAAAACCAGAGGAGCAAGTGGCATGATAAATTTATTAAAAATAAACAATTTCAACCTGGTGATTGGGATTTGTTGGTTGATTCACGATTCAAAACTTTTAAAGGCAAACTTACCACTCGATGGTTGGGTCCTTATGAGGTAGTTACCATGTATGATAATGGCGTTGTTAAGATAAAAACAATTGATGACGGACAAGTCTCTTTCGTAGTGAATGGAAATTGACTTAAACTTTACCACGAACCCATTTCTAAAGAAGATTTTATACATGTCATGTGACAAGGCATTGACCTTGGTGGATGGGGAAGTTTCTTCTCCCTCCCCCTGTTCTTGAAACTTTTTGATTTCTTATTGTACATATGTAAATATTTTAGAGTGTGTTTTTTTTTTCTGATAAACAATTTTAGAGATTTATGCAGTTGTTCATCTAACAACAAGTGGACAAATCCAAGGAGACAGAAAGGGAAGTATTTTACTTCGAAATAAGATGTTGCTATATTTAAACTTTGTTATTTGCTTAAACCAATTAAATAATGATTTTTTATTATGATTAGAAAATTCCTGCTTTAAATTAGCCATTTTTACAAGATTTCTATCTTCCTTTCTCTCAAGGCATCTTTCATGGAAGTTACTCATAACCTCCACCATTAGAGGATATAAGGAAGTGACACTTTGTGTTATCAAACCTAGAGGTTACTAGTACAATTTCCCCAAGAACCCTGAGTAGGTGAGTAAAGTATCTTTATGAAAGAGTAGCAAGAAGGTATGATTAGCAGTTAACCATGGAAACATCAATATAACTTTAAAAAGAGAGAGAAGAAAGTGAGTAGGTGATCCAGAATTGGATCCAGGAGCCAAATGGGGCTCAGAAAGGCCTAAAAATAAAAGTGCTCAGAATATCTTCAAAACAGGTGTGTGCATAGGCCTCGATGTTATGAACCCAATGCAACCTGAACAGGCTCAAAGAGACATCGTATGCTCCAGATATCGCGATCTGTTTGTTTTTCCAAACATGCAAAAAAAAATGATGACTGTACAGTTCGTATAGTGCCACAAGGCAGCAGACTGTATAGGCCGTACATCCATACAAATGATGTGGCAGGGTACATGGTGTTGATGTGGCAAGTGTGCTGACTAGGCGTATAGACTAACACGTGGTAGGGTGACTAGGTGTACGGACTGATGACGTGTTGGACAGGTGTACCAATCTGACTGTGACACATGTCACCACTGCAAGGGTGACACATGGTAGGTTCGTATGGATGATGTGGAAGGTCCATACAACCGTAAGACACATGGAAGACGTGGCAGGTACAATGGAAAATGGCTGGTTTAACACCTCGGTAGGCAGCTAGATGAATGGGCGCTTGACACGTGGCATGTTATCCGGTGAATAACGTGGTGCCACGTGGCCCAGACATGGGCTGCCACGCGACACCCATTCATTGGCTAGAATTTATGGAAAAATGTTTGGATTTCACGGGAGTCGACCCCATGACCTCTCCTCCAGGCTATGGTTTGGCAGGGCCAGGGCTACCAGCTGCCCAAGGTGCTTTTTATTTAAACATTAGCACAAAGAATGTATTTAAGTTGCAATGTAGTTTAGAAGGGCGAAGAAAAGGGCTGGGGTCTAGCCCCAGCCCCCGACACAAACATTACCATATGACTACGCACATATAACCTGGCTCTTAAAACCATTGGTGCGCATGCACATTGTTCTAACCCCAAGTCATGGGCATATAGCATATGACCTGGGTTTGTATTCGTTGGTTGGCACAGATAAGGGGTTAGCCCTCGGTCAGTCGGGCTAGCCCGCCGAACAAGGGGCTTAACCTATGGACTACGACCAGGGGGCTTAACAATATATAGCGCGTGGATGCAACACAACCAGGCCACATGACCTTAGATGTGACCAGGAGCTAAGGGATAAGGGGCCAGCGCATGGCATAGGGCCACATGGAGGTGCCCAGGTGACTAGGAGCCCTAAGAAAGGGGGCTCAACCATTTTTTTTGCATAAAGTGGGTTTTATACTTTATCTTATGGTTTTTAATGGATTTCTTCAGCAATTTTTAGAGGATCTTGAGTCCTTTTTGAGGCCAGATCTTGGGGCAAAGTTGGGATATGGTTACCAACTTCAGGCCTATATAAACCAGAGGCTCTTGAAGCCAGGAAGAGAGGTCCAGAGCAGAGAAATGTTGAACAAATGTAGAGGCAAAGCCATTTTTATGCAGGGAAGCTATTGAGGAGCGCACCTTTGCGGGCCATTTCTGGGAGCTTCATTCATCCGATTTGGGTGCTGTTAGTTTTGATGGGTTCTTGAGATCTGGTAGAACATGACCAGATCATTGTTGTAATCCATTGGCACTTTCATGATGTACATTTAAAGCTTCGAACAGAAATAAGAAAGCCTCACCCACTGAGACAAAGGCCTGGAGACGTAGGCGAGATTGACGAACTCCGTTATCACATTGGTGTTTATGGTTTGCTATTTCTCATGCTTTATTTCAGATCTGTATATTGCTTTATGGATGTCATGTTTTCCTCATAATTATTCCTCTTTCATTAGTTTTCCTAAATGGTAATTTAATGCATGCATAATAACTCAACCATTGTTGTATAAAAGATCTTTTTGGATCAAGTGGTATCAGAGCTAGTTGACGGTTGGAATTTGAGTTTGCATGTTTACCAGGGAAAAGCACATCTCAGTTGAGAAAATGGCATCTAAAGAGGGACTTTCTCAAGATGAGAAGGATATGCAAAAAACTCTCTTTTCCATGTTCGAGATGGTGAAAGTGTTGTATGAAGACTACTTGGAACGAAAGAGATTGGTTCAAGAGACAACTTCAAAGAACAACAAAAACAAAGAAGAATTGAAGGAATTGCCTTCTATACCGAATTCATAAATCAACTCTAAGGTATGCAGTGGAAGTCATTCATCATTTTATCCTTGTTCCCATCAAGATGGTTTTAGTGCATTTGAAAAACATACAATAGGCATAGGTTTGGAATTGCTAAACAGGATGGGTTATGAAGGAAAGGGCCTTGGAATTGAGGGACAAGGTATCATTAATCCCATAGAGGTTGTGGAAGTATCTCATTATTTAGGATTGGGATATGGCGAAGAGGATATTGGAGCATCCTCCAAGATGGGTTCCAAAACATGGGAAGCAAGTGATGCTTCATATGATCGGCCTACGTCATTGCAGGATCGATGCATGAAAGGTGATGGTGTATCACTCCTTGATGGTGATAGTGAATGAAAAACATCTAAAAAGAAAAGTGAAGATCAACAAGGAAGGTATAATGGTCATGCTTTTTCCAATTCATTTTTTGATTATAAAAAACATAATCATGTAATCTGAAACTTGTGGAATATGTATCCGTGTACTTTTTGTCATTCACCCAAGCATTGTGTTGCCAAGTGTTGGAAGAGACAATCTATGTACATGAAGTTTATGTCAACTAGAAAGGAAACACAACATAAATATTCAACTCCACAATGGAAGAAAGAGAAAGGCAAATAAGTCTGGATGCCAAAAACTCACTGCACTTATTGCAATAGGGGTGGACATCAAAAGGCTACATGTTGGAAGCTTAATCTGGAGCTTCGTCCAAAGAAGGAAAAAAGGATTGTGAATGTAATCATGAAGGAAGAGGCATTACCAGCGAAGAAAGAGGAACACCATGAAGAAAAGAAACCAACCACTTGGTTTTGCTAGAAATGGATGTCACATCTTCCTTGTATTTTGCTTCCATTAATGTAATCACACATGTTGAAATGATGACCTGTTATAACATCATTTTTGTAAAACATAGTGTTTTGTTTTTGTCCTTAGGAGTATGTAATCAATAAGGTTAATTTTGTAACCTTTTGGAGGACCAAAAGGTCTTTAGTGGGGAGGTGTGATCCAGAATTGGATCCAGGAGCCAGATGGGGCTCAGAAAGGCCTAAAAATCGAAGTGCTCAGAATCTCTTCAAAACAGACGTGTGCGTAGGAATCAACGTTACAAACCCAATGAAACTTGAACGGGCTCAAACAAACGTCGTATTCTCCAGACATCACGATCTGTTTGTTTTGCCAAACAGGCAAAAAAATGATGATTGTACAGTCTGTACAGTGCTACGTGGCAACTGATTGTACAAGCCGTACAATTGACGTGTCAAGTGTGCTGATTGGGTGTACAGACTGACACATGGTAGGGTGACTAGGCATACAGAATGATGACGTGTCGAACATGTGGACCAATCAAAGTGTGACACATGTCACCACTACAAGGGTGACATGTGGCAGGCTCGTACGGATGACATAGAAGGTCCATACAACCATAAGAAATGTGGCAGACATGACAGGTACAGTGGAAAATGACTAGTTTGACAGCTCGACAAACAACTAGACGAATGGGCGCTTGACACGTGGCATGTTATCCGGTGAATAACGTGGTGCCATGTGGCCCAGACATGGGATTCCACATGGCACCCATTCATTGGCTAGCAGTTATGGAAAAATGTTTGGAGTTCACGGGAGTTGAGCCTGCGACCTCTCCTCCGTGCGATGGTTTGGCAGGGCCGGGGCTACCAACCGCCCAAGGTGTTTTTTATTTAAACATTGATGCAAAGAATGTATTTAAGTTGCAATGTAGTTCAGATGGGCGAAGAAAAGGGTTGGGGTCTAACCCTATCCCCTGACTCAAACATTACCATATGACTACACACATATAACCTCACTCTTAAAACCATTGGCGTGCGCGCACATTGTTCTAACCCCAGGTCACAGGCATATAACATATGACTCAAATTTGTATTCGTTGGTTGGCACGGATAAGGGGTTAGCCCCCGATCGGTTGGGCTAGCCCTCTGACCAAGGGGCTTAACCTACGGACTGTGACCAGGGGGCTTAACAATATATAGCGCGTGGATGCAACATAACCAAGCCACATGGCCTTAGATGCGACCAGGAGCTAAGGGATAAGGGGCTAGCGCATGGCACGGGGCCACATGGAGGTGCCCAGGTGACCAGGAGCCCTAAGAAAGGGGGTTGCGCCCAATTTATTTGCATACAGTGGGTTTTATACTTTATCTTATGGTTTTTAATGGATTTCTTCAACAATTTTTGGAGATTTTATCCTTTTTTGGAGGATCTTAGGCCCTTTTTGAGGCCAGATCTTTAGGGGAAGTTGGGAGATGGTTACCAAGTTCAGGCCTATATAAACCAGAGGCCCTTGAAGCCAAGAAGAGAGGTTTAGAGCAGATAAATGCTGAACAAATGTAGAGGCAAAGCCATTTTTATGCAGGGAAGCTATTGAGGAGCACACCTTTGCGGGCCATTTCTGGGAGCTTCGTTCATCCGATTTGGGTGCCGCCAATTTTGATGGGTTCTTGAGATCTGGTAGAACACGACCAAATCATTGTTGTAATCCATTGGAAATTTCATGATGTACATTTAAAGCTTTGAACAAAAATAATAAAGCCTCACCCACTGAGACAAAGGCCCAAAGACATAGGCGAGATAGCCGAACTCCGTTATCACATTGGTGTTTATGGTTTGCTCTTCCTCATGCTTTATTTCAGATATGTATATTTCTTTATGGCTGCCATGTTTTCCTCATAATTCTTCCTCTTTCATTGGTTTTCCTAAATGGTAATTTAAAGCATGCATAATAACTCAACCACTGTCGTATAAAATATATTTTCAGATCAATAGCGACTGAAGATACCTGTCTGTTATTTTCCAATGGTACCATCCACTACACACTAAAAATGATTGACTATACCATATCTTCAGATTAGCTATGCCCACTTAAGTATCCCTTACATCAGGAAAATCTATAAGGAACACATAAAGAAGAGTCATCCTCTAACTTAAATACCATTCGAGTCCAAAATAAAAAATTGTCAGAGTTGCCTCCCCATCTCTTTGCAAAAAGCAATATTCATACACAAATATTAAAATATGGTGGATCAATCTCTGCTGTAAAAGGGTGTAAGAGGATAACCCATCAGGATACTGAACAGGTATGCTGGCAGTAGGTACCAACCTATGGTATGACTAGGTAAACCCATCAGAGTACTAAACAGGCTTGCTGGCAGCAGGGCATTCTACCTAGAGAGGGTGATGATTTGAAAAACAATAAATAAAATTCCTAATCTTAAAACTTGTCCTAATATACGACACTACTTGTAGGAAAAGCTGAAAAGAAATATGCATGGTTAAGCAAAGGTAAATGAACTCCATCAATCTTCCATTGGGAACTAACTTTAAGACAATCTTAAAAATCTCTCGCCTACCTCTTTTTAACTATATGAAGGATGTTTTGTCCTACAAGTGGGGCCATATTTTAACTGTCTTGTCAGACTAATGTGTGAAATTTATCTCTACACTTGGAAACTGTAAATCTTAGGCTATTGGGAGAATTGACTGGTTTCCTATATCTTTGATTGTGAAGTTTCACAATACTTAGGAGTGGGGGAGGGGTTTCTTGAGCTGACAAATGCTAAGAACTGCCATCTATATTATAATCCATGAGAAGAGGAAGTAGGATCTCTGCCAAAATTCCATCATATTTTTTTTTTACAATATATCATGCTATTATATCAACAGTTGTTTGTATTGGTATGATAAGTTTTATACTCCGGACATAACTTTGTGTGTTATAAGCATGCCGTGCATTTTTATTTATGTTTATACCTAATGCAATGAAATAATTCTTACACTTAACTGTTCCTTGTAACAATTACAGATCGATAACAAATACTAAACACTGCCATCTGTATTACAAGCCTATGAAAAGAGGAACAATTTTTTGTATTGCTACATATCGATGACAAAGGCAATAAAAAATGGATGTTATAATGCTATTCATGCTCATCCTATCCATGCTCCTATTCACCATGCCTGCCAGAAATCGTCCAATCTGAGTGCTATGGGCAAATTTCCATTTACTATTGGATAGTTTTCACTTACACAAGGGATCGGATGGAGTTCCATCTGGAGGACTGGATGGAATGTCATATGGATGATCAGATGAGGCATTGTATACACTGTAAATGATCACGACCGTGTTAAGGTATGATCACTTGAATTTATTATTCCTGTTGCAGTGATGAATTGGGTGAATTAAATGGTGTATTTTTGAAATTTCATTTTGTGATCAAATTAAAACTACAAATGCATTCTATGATCAAATGTCCAAGTCGAAGACTTGGACATTGATCTAATTTCTTACACAATTTTATTTTACCTCCAAAGTACAAACCATTCAAATCCAAACTCGACGCAATTATGATCACACATGGCATTCGTGTATGACGATTTCGTCCATGATTCAACCGTTTCCATCACAATGGAATTAAGAAATGGGTACTCTGTCTCGATTTATCATACCCTGCCTATTTCACTCATCCTCTACTTGCTATATCATGCTATCCCTATGCCCGATTTTAGCCTCCTGCTCATCCCCTGCTCTGTAACAATGCCCAATTGTCATGAACCGTCCTCCTACACTTAGCTACTGGCCATTTCGAAATTCACAGCATGTCGAGAAGGCTTCCTCTGCACGGGTTGGGGACCGTTCCTTGCTAGTTTGCAGGGGCACGATGATGGTGTCTCTCTCCAATTCGCTCTCGGGTTCGATGGGAGACTTTCTCGTGTAGGGTCTCTGGTCTCCTAAGAATCCATTGCCTTGGCCATGAAATTGCCACGAGTTGGGGATCAGTGGTTCAAACACCATCAACTGCCATGCCCAAGTTATAACAGGGTGTTCAAGCCTGAATACCAAAATGTCTCTAGAGCCAAAGGGTATTCGAAAGAGTGGATCAAATATGAATTAATCAACTTTTTGATCTTAATTACCAGGCTCATCACTTGTGAAGGTAGGTACTCTGTTTTTAAATCCTTTCATTTCCATCTTTTGGCCCATTTTCAATTCAACAAACCCCTGAATTTTCCCTTCTATTTTCTGAAAATCCTCGAGAAGATCTCTTCCCAGGTCCGCCAAAATTTGTCTTGCCCTCACCACAATTTATTTCACCATGGCCTCATTAAATTGTTTGTTATATCATAATTGAAAAAACAGAGTAAAACATGGGAAGATTTCCTCTACCAATTTTCGAATCCCCATCTCAGAGTTAATACAAGTAAAATGTCGATCAATTTAGGGACTGTTACCCCACCTAATCCTCACTCTCCAAAAAATCCAAACCCTCCAGTTCAAACTATCTCCCTATCTGATAAGAAAGCCAAGAAAACTATCGATTCCCCTGTAGCCTCATTTGCTAAGAAAATTAAGAAGCCTGCTGACAATTCCCATTACCTTCAACACCTATTGTTTCTAAGCTAAAGAAACTGCAGGATTTATTTCATCAAGATTTTCCTTCAGTTTTTACAAAGAGGAGAGGAGATAATCGATTCAAGGGGCAATCCTTTCAAACACGTACCCAAAGTATGAGTGGCAAGTCCAATATAGAACCTACAAGTACTTAGGATCCTATTCAATTGTCTTTCGACCATTAGAGCCCCCATAAAAAACTTAAAGAAGTTTCTGCAGAGGAGTCTAAGCCCGATAAAGAAATCAAATTTGAACCTATCAGACCAAGTCTTCCTCACAAAAACACTATCACTCATGCCTCCTAGATGCCTACACCTTCTACATCTGTCAAGGAGACTAAGCCTTCCTCTCTTGACCCATCTGATCAATCCCCAACTATTGAGTAATTGCAAAAATAGAATGCTCAGCTGCTTCAACAGCTGGCAGAACGAGAAACCGTGGATCGACATTTGCACCATGACAATGTTGTCCTGCAAGCAAAAGTAAACTCTCTTCAGCGATTGGTCGATTAGATGAATACCACCAATCACAGTCTCAGGATGCAGTTGAAGCATCGCAAAAGGCCTAAGCCAAAGTCCCCACGGCATGAGGGAGAAGCTTCTAAAGCTGATCTACCCCCTCCTTCACGAGTATAGCTATGTCGAGTGATCCATTTTTTTTGCAGAGGGACCTACAAACACTTAGGCATGGGAGAAATGTTGATTTGGTGTTTTGACTGTTTTTTCGATTACCAAACCTCTTTTTCATATGAAAGTTATACACTCTATGGTTTTATTTAGTTATTTTTAAAGGTATTATTAAGTTTTGTGCATCAATTCACCATGGAACAACATGAGGTATGTGTAATAATCGTTTTGTAATGATTTTATGTTAATTCATCTTCAATTGAATGATTACAATGTCCTAACGTTTCTTGTTTGCTTGCAACAAGCCAGAAACGTGATCCGACCTTCCATCCAGTCCTTCGTCCAGACCTTCAACTGAAACTCCATCTGACACTCGATCCGGCACTCAGAGCGCAATGGAGTTGGCGGTTAGCACATCGACGAGCTTCTATGGGTGAATCAGAAACATGGGTTTTGTGCCCACTCACGCCCTCCATCTATGGAACTCATCGCATTCAGACTTGAGTAGTTGTAGCGGCCACTATTTTGAGTGCACGAGGCTGTTGGAGGAGATGCCTTCTATTGATGAAATTTAATGAATTTATGTTTTTAGAGAGTTTCGAACCTTTCAGTGGTCGACCTCTCAAGCTCTGTATAAACTCTATAAATACTTGTTGTCTATGCCACAAAGAAGCAAATATTTTATATATACACAAACATTATCTTCAATTTCGTTGTAAACTTTGTTTTGGTGATTAATATCAATGCCATATTGATTCTATGACTACGTTTTTACCTTGAAGTAGTGCCACGACCATCTGTGGGGCCCACCAGTGGTCTGGGTAGTTGTTCATATCAATGTATATTCATATTTTCGCATTTTCCTTCCATAACATGCTAATTTTGAATTGCTTGTTTAAATCGTATCACTGTATATATCTCTTCTAACTTGCAGCTCACTTCCTGGATTGTATGTGTATCAGAGAGCATTTGTAGACATCAATGTCTACTTGTTTATATTTTGATTCCTAACACCTTGATTGCAGGTTATAATTCATTTGTTTATAAGATGTTTAACTATGCTATCATGTCTCTTTTATTTGTTTCATAAGTTGTAAGTCACTTTGCAAAGTAGCTATTTAGATAATGTCCATTTCAGTAAGTTGTAATCCTCAAATACTATATGTAGGTTTTCATAACTTGCTAATCCTGTTTCTAGCATCAACATGATAAGATAAAAGTTGATTTTGAGTTATGATTTTCAATGATATCCTAGTTATGATTTCGAGTTATGATTTTTAATTAATACTAGTTATGAGTTTATAGGCTTGCATGAATTATCAATTATGTACATGGTATTTTTCAGTATAAGTGAGATAGAAAAAGTGATTGATTTTGAATCTCTTCTGCACAATGTTTATAGATCATATGGATTACAAGAACATCTAATGTCGTTTCTATGATGGCAAATCTTTCTATAGACTGCCTTATCCATACTCTGCATTTCTCTATAGAAGTTAGCATTGAGTTGATTCCATTTGAACTACCATTAGTGATTATATGCCATCGTGATGTAATTCACCACCATAGACAAAATCATCACATTTGAATACTGTCAAAACACTCTTGCTTTCAGTTAGGTAGATTAGTGTAAAGATAAGGTTTATTCCTTGCAAGATAAAAGTAATTGTGAGTTTCTGCTTTAAGAATAGAGTTCACTTGTAAAGATAATTCTGATAGATTGTTTACTTATTCAAATATTGCTTGTGCATTCAGACAATTGCTTACTTAGATTAGATAGTTCATAGTCCTAGATTGTTTAAAGCTCATTAGTTAAAGGTTTCTTTGTATATTTAAACTAGAATATGATGTTTAGATGGATTTTAAAAGTCATCTTTTAAAGTAGAAACTGTAAATTGAAAAAGAGTGTTGATCCCTAGGGTAGACCATCTTCTTAGCTAGTTAATCTTTCTGTTAGCTTTTTCTTTCTGCCTTGACTCATACTGTGTCACAAATCTAAGTTTACTTACCTTGGTTGACAATTTAATTGAGGGAAATTAGTACATATAGTTTACCCATCACGACTTGTCAAGCTTAAGTATGGGAGGGTTGATGAGGTGTCCTATTGGGTAGATCTTGCCCTAGGTCAAGGAGAACCTCCAAGAGGTCCCTCTCTAATCCATGTAAAGTTTATGGGGTGGATGGGGTCAAGACTCAATGGGCATAGGGATTATGAAATACTAGGGGTCATAGTATCTCATTCATGGGTGCCTTTGTAGAGGGTGTGTGGTACCTTCATTTACAATGCTCTTTTTCCAAGCTCATCATTTGACTTTTATATTTCTTTCTTTATATTTTCTTTAGCACAAGGAGAGGTTGAAGGTCACTTCCTTGGTGTGGTGACCAAATGGTGGCAATGTAACCCACACTTCCCTAATGGAAATGTGAAGGTTGGCTCGTGATGAGACCCCCTTTCTCTCAGCCATGCAATTGAGAGTCACTACTCCATTTTGGTGACCAGATAATGACAATGTCATACCACTAGATATCCATGGACGTGATAGGTCGGCTCACAATGAGACCTCCTATCCGTCAGTCTATCTTTCAGGCATTTATTTGTTATATTATGGGTCCCTTTTTATTCAAAGATAAGTGTTTTATTTCTTTCTTGGGTGATCCCTAGGAGAAGCATCTGGAAGGTTCATATATGGATTTTATATTTTACCCAACACTAACCCCTCTGGTCCCTTACCCCCTTCTTCCCATAGAATGAGTGACAACCCCTTATTGGGTCATAACACCCTAAAATCCCAAGAGATAAGGAAACATAGGGGAATAATGATGGAAAATGGTAAGTATGGTCGGGAATGGTATGATGGATCATTAAGGGATTTCCCAGTAACAAACCCATTCCCAAAGAAGACAACTTACTAGGGAACAATTTCAACCACCAAGGTGAAGCAAGGCAAAAGGCATAATGTCCAAGCACATATCATGAAATCTAGAGCAATATAAGATACAACATAATCAAATGGCTTAAATATTGAAATGATGCTTACCATAATACTGAATTGTACCTCATGGAGCAAGGCCCACTTCCTTCCGGAAGCCAACTGGTGTGGTGGATGCCATCTGTAAACCTGTGACCATCTGTGGTGGTGAGTGGGTTTTCCATCTATGCAAAGGGTATTGATGGTCATGTAGTCTCTCAACACTCCATATCTGCAACCTGAGGGCCTTGAGACATCATATCCTTAGTTATCCAAAAAATGGGGATAATACTAACAACAAGAGGTTTAAGATTAAAATGGGGTTTGGCTCAGGATCCAACAATTATGCAGAGTTGATGGCCTTGAAACTTCTTTTACTCTTTGCCAAAGAAAAATTAGTCACTTATCTTCAGATCTTTGGGGATTCCCAATTAGTATTCAGATGGGTACAAAACCATGCTAGATGTTAAAACATTCTATTGATACCCATCCTCGAGGAAGTGCAAAACACATCGACCACTTTTGATGATTTTGAAATTCATCATGTATAGAGGGAAAGGAACAAAGACACAAATCATCTATCCAAAGGACTCAGCTTGGCTCATGGGAAATGGATGATCAGAGAAGAAGACAATGACACATTTTATGAGTTCTATCATTGGCCTTTTATCGATTCCTCGCTCCAAGAAGACTCTCGACTCAGTGGGGGATTTTTATGAAAGTACTACTTTATGGTGCTTCACGACAAGGTACATTTTGACCAGATATATGCTCTCAACTTTGCTTAGGGATTTTGTAAAGACCACATTCTATAGAACTCCTCGACATGATACATTTTAACTTGGAAATATGCTCCGTCTCTGATAAAGGCACCTCAGTGGATCAACTACATGCTATGAAAAAAATGGAAGATGGCCCCATGCTTGATTTTGTAAAAGATATGGCCTCAGGCCAACTCTGTAATCTGAAAATTATAAGCCCTTTCTCTATCCGATGGAGAAAAAATACATGTGCAAGCCATTCCTTGGCTCCACTCGAAATGCACATTTATAGGTGCATCTACATAATGTAACTTTCTTTCATTATTGAAATAAAATTATGCTTTTTTCCAAGGAAAAAAATAAAACCTAATTGGAGTTCGTAAAGAAAATGGCATGCATACATATGAACATGGGTTAGTTGATTTAGTTTCCATATATGTAAGAAATTAAAAGAGTAAAAGATAGGGTAAATCAAAGGTTAAAAGAGAGTCAATCTCCCATAAAAAGAAATAAAAGACTACACATAGTGAAATAATCCCTTTGATACATTCTTTTTTTAATTTAACTTTGGAATAAATATTGAGTCTTTTTATGAAAGGTAAGGGAGCATGGTTGTGGACCCTTGATGTTGGATTGCAGAAGTTTGCAAAACCCTAAGTATTTTGTCAGGACTGCAGGGGGTTAGGCCCTAGATTCTAAGCTACAGAGGGGAAACAAGTTTTGTTCTAGTAGACTTCTCGTGCTTCCAAATGGAGGATCCACTGCAGTTGGTGGATTACTCCAATGATTTGTTGGCCGAGGATGGCATCTTCCCGAATCCTAACAAAAATCTAGAACTGGACCTGTACTACAACTATGATAGTTCACATGATGGAGGTAAGGTTCCTAATGGTTCGGTGCGAAGTTACTATCTGGATCGGGTCAGATATGTCTATCAGGATTTACTTTTATAGGGACTATGTTAGACCTTGAGTTCTCCTCTAGATATTTCTCAGGATGGGGTTTCACATTCGGTTTTATGTAAGGGTGGGGATATGTCTTCTTCTCCTCATTTGAGACCCACATTTTCAAACCCTGGTTGCATAGCACAAGACTCTATGGTCATAACTAGTGTTGGAGGCTCAATATTTATAGGCAAGAATCTCACTGTCAAGGATTTACAAGGGAAAGGGTCTGGATCTCAAAAGGATACATCTGGTTAAAAAAGAATAAAGATTGTTTGGTCTTGTGGGGGAAAGGTTTCTCTCGTTATGGAGATAAATCTTCAATCAATCCAAATCTATGAAATGGAGGGTGTTGGCGTGCAATGGGCAGACCCAGGGTTCAAATGAATTTTCCAACAAAACCCTCAGACACTGGCCCTTTCGGCATCACCCGCAAGCAGGTGAAGTCTCACCCGAGGTATCTATGGGAACTGCAGGAACCATATTTTCGCAGTAATAAAGGGAAGGGAGGCAATCCTTATAACCATTCTACTTAGCATTTGTTCATGATTCCTTATATCATGCACGCATAAACACAGTAACATGCAACATATTCATAATGACATAACATATATCATATGTGCACAATAAACAAATCATAACACATAGACACCATGATTAACGTGGTTCACCCAACATGGGCTACATCCACAATGGTCAGATTCTTATTATATTATTCAGAACATCCATTAAAAAATATGCACACTGAGCTGATACATTATGTCTCAGACATACAAAATGCCCTTGTTGTTCTCCTATTCACTACCTATCTCCATATCCCTCTATCTCTTCATTCCTTTCGTCGCTCTTTTTCTATCCGAAAACCCTTACATATTTATACAATTACAATGGGGCTTAGCCCATATCAATGGACCCAAAATGCCTAACCACTTCCAACTGTATTCCTTCTTTTGCATGCAATGATACCTACATCCGAAAGTGTGCTAACTATATTTCCTTCTTTTACACACACTGATCATGATGGTTTTCTCCTACAAAGTTCCCCAAACTAGTCCCAAAATCTTGTCCCAACAAGCCCCCAACACTCATTTGTAGATCATCCTGAGCCACTTAGTCCTTGTTGGCACAAGGGTAGACCTGGGGTTCAACTCTAATGATGCACCAACAAGCCCTAACTACTGGCCCTTTTGGAAACACCTGCGAAGCAGATGGAGTCTCACCCGAAGTAGCTATAGGGGGTTGTAGGACACATGTGTCTACAATAAGAGGAAATGCAAAGTGGATCCAGGGCAACACTCTCACACAGATCTAGTTATTCTTTATCTTTCTTAAGCCTACTGCGTGAACTATATCTCGGATCTACCACAATATTGCATTAACAGTATATCAGAGATCAAAATAACACAACATCAATCACACACAACAACAAGATATACATGGTTCACCCTCTCCCTAGGGCTATGTCCAAAGAACTGTGATTTACAATATATTAAGTGAAAGCATACAGTCCTATATGCTCTCTTAGCTAGAAGATATTATCTCTTTCTCTCTTCTCTATTCCTCGCTTCCCTGCGCACCCAGCTGCAGGGTTTATCTTTGCACTCAGCTGAAGATCTTACAATACATAATTCTCTCTCAACACAATACTTCCCTCTCAGTAGTAACAAAAATCACTCATCATCACATCATCGAATTGTGAATGACGATAACAACAACAACAACAAAAACCCATCCCAGGTCCTCTTGACCTTTATTTATACATTACAATAGCTCACTGACATCCTTAGGATGAAACCTAAGTGCCAAAACCCTAGATACAAAAACCTTAGGTGTCTAAAAACCCAGGTCAACTTGACCCATGTTTTTAGAGCTTCACCATCCTGTCTTTCCTTCTTTCTCGTGCGGTGCTCTTGAAGCATCTACCAGTGGATTTTTCCGCTTGCTGAGTTGTCCACGATCCATCTTCCGTGATGATCCGTCGTCCTCGATCTCCTTGTCCAACAACTTACTTTCTCTTACTTCGCTCCATATTTTATGCTCTTCTGCTCACTTCGACCTAGTATCAGTCACTGGTCTTCTGCACAGTTCACATTTCATCTTTTCTACCTTAATATTTGATTTCTTCTAGAACCAAGGGCCAACAGGACCCCAACACTCAGCTGTGACTCGTCCTGAGGCACTTTAGATCCGATCCTTCTGTTTTTCTTCGACTTCAGGCTGCATAGAGCAGCCTGTGCTTGCTGATCTGTCCTCCCCCATTATGTGCAGACTGTATTTTCTGTGTCTGGTACCCAATTTCAACTGCAACTGGTACCTAGACCCTTTCTCCTTCTACTTTTACCGAGAGATGTGAGGTAGCTGGTTGTCATAGTACAACTTCAACTGACTCCCATTCACCAATCCTTCCTTCCATTCTCCATTCAAAGTCTTCAACTGCGCAGCTCCTCCTTCCGTAACATAGACAACCTCATATGGTCCCATCCAATATGTTCTAAACTTCCCTGGATGCTTCATGAATTTCTTGTCGTATACCAGTACCAAATATCCTTGCTTAAATGCTTTCTTCTTGATATGGCTCTCATGGTAGGAATTTTTTCATTCCTTCTGAACTTGCTGATGGAATCCTGCAATAAATCGGTCTTCCTCTAGTTCGACCAACTACGCAATCCTCTCTTGAACAAGACCAGTGTCATCCATGTCTGTAAAGGATGGGATTCTTAAGCTAGGGACCAAATATTCCATCGGGACAACTGCTTCTAGACCATAAACAAAATTAAAGGTGGTCTACATTGTTAGCTTCTTGCAAATGGTTCTATAGGCCCATAGTACTGCTAGTACTCTTAAGTCCCAGTCATCCCTGTTCACGCTACAAATCTTTGTAAGCATTGTTTCCAAGATCTTATTGAATGCTTCAACTGTCCCATTCACTTGTGGATGGTAAGGTGTACTCTTTTGATGATGAACTGCAAATTCCTCAGTCAAGGCTTCAACAGTCTTATTAATAAAATGTGTGCCTTGATTGCTCATAAGGATCTTCGGGCATCCAAACCTGGTTATGATGTCATCAAATATGAATCACGCAGTTGTAGTTGCACTACAGTCCTTAACTGCTCTTACTTCTGCCCATCTGGTCAAGTACTCTGTCGCAGTGATTATGTACGTTGCTCATGTGCGCTTTCCTGGTGGGTTTATAGGTCCCATGAAATCAATGGATCATTTCTCAAATGCTTGTAAGGTTAGTTGGGGTGCTAATGGCATGTCATCTCTTCTAGACGGTTTCCCAACTCTTTGGCATACATCACAGGCTCTGTAGTAGTCTTTAGCATCTCTGTGTAAAGTAGGCCACCAAAGGCCAACTCTAAGAACCTTCTGCGCTATTTATTTTCCTGCGTAATGTCCTCCTGTGATGCCTTCATGAGCTTCTGCTAAAATCATTGGTCTTTCTACATCCATGACACATCTCCTCAGGATCTCATCTGGTCCCATCTTATATAGCTGTCCAATGATAAGTAAAAAATCTGTAGCACGCACTACTATTTGCTTCTTCTGGGTGATTGTATATTCACTAGGTGCCATTCCTGTTGATAGGAACTGGACTATCTCGAAGAAGTGATAATCAATATTTCTGTGCATCCGACAGTGTATCCTCCAAGCTAGTAGGTTCCTCGCCATGTTCCAACCTCGACAAGTGGTCAGGTCCTTTGTTCATTCTCCCTGTCTTAACCACGATCTCAAAATCATATTCCTGAAATAAAAAAATCCATCTGCATATTCTTCCCTCCAACACTGGCTTGTTGACTAGGTATTTCAACGCAGAGTGATCAATAAACATTTTAAAGTGTCCTCCCAACAAGTAGTGGTGAAACTTCTGCAGCGCATACACCATGGCTAACCCTTCTCTCCCAGTGGTGGTGTAATTAATCTCAGCTGTTGATAGCTTCCTGCTAGCAAAGGCTAATGGGTGGTCAATGTCTCCAGTTTCTGGTTGTGCTAGAACTATTCCTAATACGATGGAAGATGCATCAACATGCACATGAAATTCCTTGTTCCAATCTGGGAAAACCAGAATAGGCACAATAACCATTTTTTGTTTCAGTGTGTCGAAGCTCTGCTGGCATTCTTCTGTCCAATGATACTGGCATTCTTTCTTCAAAAGATTCTCCATGTGTGTTGTGATCTATGCATAGCCTTTAATGAACTTCCTGTAGTATCTAGTATGTCCTAGCGCAGTGCGAAGCTGTTTGAATGAAGTAGGAGGGGGTAAATCAACTATAATGGTAATCTTAGATGGATCTACCAGCAATCCCTGCTTACACACAATATGGACTAACAACACTCCAAAGGGTGAAAAGAAGATGCACTTCTTCAGGTTCAGGGCAATCTGACATTGCTTGCACTTATCCAACATTAGTCTTAAGCATTCAATATGATTTTTCAACATACTAAAAATAGTCCAATCATCAAAATATGCTTCCAGAAATTTATGTAAAAATTCCTTGAATGCTTCGACCACAACCCTAGAAAAGATGGCTGGCACATTCTTCAATCCAAACGACATCACTGTATACTGGTAGGATCCCCATTCTGTGGCAAATGTGGTTTTGTGACGATCTTCCTTGGCAATCCTAATCTGCTGGTATCCTGAAAATCCATTGGTGAAGGAGTAGACCTCCTTCTCTCCCACGTTATCTAACACTTCATCAGTAAATGGTGTAGGGAATGGGTCATGAAAACAAGAATCATTCATCTTCCTGAGATCTACACAGATCCTGGTTTCTTTGGTCTTCTTATCCTGCACCACCATAGGGCTAATCCGCTCTGATTCTTCAACAGGTTCTATGATTCCTGCTTCCAACATTCTGTCTAGTTCAATCTTCACTTTCTCCTTATATTTAGGATTCAATATGTAGGGTCTTTGTTTAACTGGCCTTGCATCTGGCTTCAAGGGGATCTTCATCTCTCCCATGGGCCCTTTAATGCCCTTCATATTAGTGAACTTGGTTGGAAACAAGTCCTGATATTCATGCAATAACTCTGTGATCTTGTCAATAGTGGCAGCATCCCAATAATCTCCAACATTTGCAAGTTTCAGTGTTTGCTCTGTTCCAATATTGACTTTCTTGATTTTGATTGGTTGTTCAATAAAAGGTAGCTCAACTCCTGGTCCTTCTATGTGTCTCTGTCCTTCTGTTTCGACGATGTTCACCTTCCTAAGATCATCGTCTTCATCAACATTGATATTGTAACAGCCTTGCAATTTCTGAAGAGGCGCAGTCCATTCGTCCTCTTCTTTCTCCAAAGGGAGGCTAGGTGCCTCCTCAAATAATTTATGTCTTACAATCTGCAACACTTGATCCACTGTAGGATATTGGATTTCAAATAAAAAGGTAGTTACAAAGTTTTGATTCATACCTTCCCAATCTACAGTGATGAGGTGCAGTTCTTCTTGAAGATACCAATTGATAGGGGTTGTGTCCAGTGTGTTGATGAATTTGTGCACCCACTGCTTTTGAGGAATGCTGCTCCATGCGTCCTCGCAACTTCGCACATGATCCTTCGGACAACTTCGACCTATGTACCTAACTTCGCAGCCTTCTACTCGTTCTGAGAACTGTGCTGTGATCAAAGTGCGACATTGTATCCAGTCTGTAATGTTGTTTTTGTGTGTCCCCCACCATCTTTCCGAGGTTTCTTTCAAGGCATCATCCAGTGCCAACAATATTTGTTGTATCAATACAATTTCTTCAAATTCCAACAAGAAAGCTTCTAAATGATTTAGACCATCAAAGGTGGGCAAGTTACTTACTGTTGTGCCAATCCAGCGAATGTCTCTGGTTAGTCTAGCACATCTCCTCGTAGATACTTCATACATTTTGTTCTGCCAGTTCTCCAGTGCTTCTTCTGAATCTGATGAACATGCACTGTCACTTCTCTAGCTTAGGTTTCCATCTGTTGTAGGATTAATGTAATCCTATTGTCTGGCTGTCAATTTGTATATGTTTTCTAGCTCATATGCATGGTCTTCCTCTCCGATAGGATCTGTGTATCTGGGACCTTCATCAGGATATAGAGTGCAATGACCCTAAGGCCATATCCTTTAAACATCATTCTTCTTTTATTTAATTCAACAACAGTAGAATTATTGAAAGCCCAATCAATTCTTAACAGTGCGGGGTAAGAACAACTCTCATCGACTATCTCAATCACCTCGAAGTCCACAAATGTTCTGACCCCATCAATGTCCACAGGGACATTTTCCAGTCTTCCGAATGGGCTCACAACCTGTTGACTGGCCATCCTAAGCATCATGGGAGAATAGATCAACTTAGGTTTTCCCATCAGTTCCCAAGTCTGCTTTGTCATGACATTGACCTCCGACCCTAAGTCGAGGACCACATAGTCTATATCATACTCTCCAATTTGAGCATTCAGGTGTAGTTTTGTATTTGTCCTTCTCTTTTTGGATAGTTGATGTACTGCTTTATTCAGTAGAGGATCTATCTTTCCTAGCTCATATTGTTTGATCAAGTTTTGTAGCTCTTGTACAACGCTTTCATCCTTTATCAAATTAATGCAAGTGCATAAAAATTCCATGAGCTTACTTACCTCTTTTCCTTCTCTGGGCGAAGCGGATTGATAAAATGCCAGGGGCATTCCACATTCTCTTACTTCTAGTCGAGCCTTTGATGAAGAAGCCCGATCTCTCCCGAATTCTTTTCTTGCTTCCTCAAATGTCTATTTCTCTTTCTTTGGGTCAAACTCTTGTGTCTTCTCTGTAGATTTTCTGACTCCTGATTGTTCTGTAGTATTCCCCGGAGTCATTCTGTCTTCTCCTGCAGCAACACCTCCTCTAGTGATAATAATGAATCTGGGATCCACTCCGCGAGGTTCTGTTGTGAGTAGCTGTACTTGCTGGTTTCCTCCTCATCTTTCCTGAAGTTTGGCTAACAGTGCTGGACAATCTTCTATGACATGTTCAAATGAGTTGTAGTAGCTGCAAGTGGTACAAGGGTTCTGACAGTCCCTTTCCAAATGTCCTGGTTGTGTGTAGTTATAACAAATGATCTGGCCTCAACCTCGACCCATACCTCCTAGTCGTTCTCTTCCTCTGAATCCACGACGAGGGTTGAAATTTCCTCTTCCTAGGGAATTATACTGCATAGTGTTCCCTTCTTGCTGTACTTCACCTTGAATTTTGTATATGTCCCTTGACCTTTCATGCATGAGGTCATAGGCCCTACAATCCCTATCATCATGCCCTACTGATTAACAAAATGTACAATACAGATTCGTGGGTGTCTGAACATATTTTTGCATGTAATAGCATTCACCATGGCGATGCCTATTTCTACATACCTTGCACCAAGGTAGGGTAACTTGCTTTAAAGGGCTCAGAGCTCCAAATGCCAAGTACTCATGGAATAGGGGATAGTGCTCCTTGTTATGGCCTTCTGATTTGCATCTAATGCACCATATATCTTCTCTTTTATGTTTTCACTTATCTTTTTTCATATCTTCGACCCGCAATGACAAGCTAGTTAATTGACTTAAAATTTGACTCATACCTGAGCTGGATTCTCCCATAGGGGATGATTCTAGCTTCATGGAAATCTCCAGTTCCTCAGCTTGTGAAGTGATCTTCTATTGCATCAGAGGGACTCTGATGTGTGGTAAAAGAGCATCAATGAACCATTCCTTGTTCTGTTTGTCTGGGATCTGAAAAGTCAGCCGACCCGTTAAGGTTTTAAACCTCTGATCAAACTCCCAAATAGGTTCAACAATTCTCTTCTTGATTTCTTTCATCTCTGTAATACATTGTGACTCCGACTTGGGTTTCTTGAATTATGCAAACAGTGCATTATTGATCTCATTCAACGGTTTAGGCTGTGCAGTTCCTTGGACAAGTTTCATGTACCAACTCAATGCGCAATCTCTCAGGGTAGTACTAAACTCAGCTCGTTTAACAGCTTCATCAGTGACATTCTTAATACTCCATACAACTTCACATAGAAACTAGTGTTGTTCAGGATCTTTAGATCCACCCCCTCTAAAGGTGGGTAGCCTCATCTCATCTTCCATAGATCTTCCTGGGTTTCTTGACTGAGTATGAGCTGAACCACTTGTACCAGTGCTCTGATAACTTAGGTTAATCTGGTTTCTTAGTGCTACTGAAACAACATGAGGAGTAATAATACTTATTTCAACAATCGACTCAGTTCCTAAAGTTTCTGGCTCTTCTCGACGAGGTTCTTCAGTCTTTTCTTCTCTTTTCCCAATGGACTCTGAATGTTCCTCATTCAATAGCTCTTCCTCTTCTCCACTATAAAACCCTTCTTCCTATAGAAGAGGTTCATGATCTTGCTCAAACAAGTTTGCCAAAGGAACTTCCATGAAGGTACTTCCACTGCACGTATGTCCAACCTCTATGTCGTTGTCGCTTTCTGAATTCTTGAACATTATCTTTTCAATCTAACCCACTACTGTATATTCAAGATGTGCTTCTCATGCAATAGCATCTTGATCTTCAACTTCAGAAATTGTAAAATTTTTCCTCTAGGTCCCTTAAAGAAATATCTTTCTGCTTGGCTACATGACTCTACTCTGTCAATAGAAAAGTCAGTGATATACCCTCCGATGGTACTATCAAAACAATGATCTACTGCTCTAGACACGACGTTATCAACTCTCTTGACCTTCTTAATCAACGTTGATGTCCAAACTATAGGTGGCCTAGATCTGATCTCAAACTGGGTATCTTCTAACCTGGCTAACCACTCGTATAGCTCCTTATGAATCCCTCCAAAGAAAATCTCATGTATATCGGTAAATATCGCTAGTACATATTGTAAAAATTCCGACGTTTTATTTGCGGCGTTATTGACAAAATTGTCCATATTGTCACAAAATAGAGGAAATTTATAAAAAAAAAAATATCACGTTGCCCGATAACGTCGCTCTTGCCACGTTGACGTCTCTCTTGCCACGTTAACGTCGGTCTTGCCACGTTAACGTCGCTCTTGCCACGTTTTCCACTGGAACGTCTCTCTTGCCACATTTTCCACTGGAACGTCTCTCTTGCCACGTTTGTGAAGATGTATGTCTCTCTTGCCACGTTAACGTCGGTCTTGCCACGTTAACGTCGCTCTTGCCACGTTTTCCACTGGAACGTCTCTCTTGCCACGTTTGTGAAAATGTATGTCACAATTGCGACGTTTTGGAAACTAGGTTTTCCCCTCCAATGGTCACCTTAGTATGTTCACCAAGTCAAAATACCAATGGTCACTTAGGACTTTTTTACGTCGGAATTGCGACGTTACAAAATCTATAAATATGTTGCATTTGACGGATGCTGCGACAAGTTTGCTATAATAACGACGCTTCAAAAAGGGTTGGGACAACTTACAACACCTCCTCAATTACAACTTGACCTCCTTCATGCTTCATCACCATTTATATGAAGTGATACTTATTATTAGTGCTAGGTATATAATCA
>ML805098.1:399611-438710 GCA_009831015.1 Picea engelmannii | reverse complement strand
TGCGAACATTTATATGCGAACATTATATGTGAAAATTTATATGCGAACATTATATGCGAAAATTTTATATACGAACATTATATGCGAAAATTTACATGCGAACATTATATGCGAAATTTATATGCGATTATATGCGAAAATTTTTCGAACATTTTATATGCGAAAATTTTATATTATATGCGAAAATTTTAATATTTGAAAATTAAAATAGGCGAAAATTAAAATATCATATGCGAAAATTAAAGTTTTAATATGTGAAAATTTTATATTATATGCGAAAATTTATATGCGAATTTTAACACTCTATATTATATGCGAAATTTTTATATTCGAACATTATATGCGAACATTATATATGCGAAAATTTACGAACATTTAAGAAACCTAAACCGAAAACTAAATCGATAACTTACCTCTCCCTGCGATCTTGGCGCTCTCGACCTCTCCAACCACGACCAATGATCTCGGCAACCTCCAGCGCTCTCGACCTCTCACAGCGATCTCGGCAACCTCCAGCGCTCTCGACCTCACAACAACCTCCGGCAACCTCCAGCGCTCTCGACCTCACAGCAACCTCACAACAACCTCTGGCAACCTCCCAGCGATCTCTGCAACCTCTCGCGAGACAACCAATACTCTGAGAAAATGTTCTAAAGTTGATGTGTGGGTAATATATAAGCCATCTTTCGGCCGAAAGATAGTTCGGCCGAACTATCTTTCGGCCGAAAAAATATGCCGGAAAAAAATTTATCCGGTCGACCAAATTTCTACACGCAAATCGAGGGCGCTTTTATTGCTCCGTTCGATTTGACGTTTATGTTTTTGGCCGAAAAATAGTTCGGCCGAAAATTAAATCTTTCGGCCGAAAAATATTTATAGTTCGGCCGAAAAAATGTTTTTCGAAATTTTGGAGAGCAGATTGTCACGAAAGTGTAACCCACCTTCGTGATTCCACCCATGTCCTCTACATCAGGTTGCATACTTTTATAACATAAGTGTTCTTATCTATTGTATTGATTCATGTTAAATGGTGATATATATGTTGTGCATATTACTCTAAATTATGTTGGCTAAATGCTACTTGTGAGAAAAAAGATGCATTCATGTCTCTATTTTATGGTTGAATGATGTTGTATGTATTTAGTTGTTGTTTTGTACAATATGAGTAGTTATATTTATGTTTTCATTAGTATGGATAGAGGAATGAGTTAGAATGTCAAGTTGTTTGTTATTTCCTCATTTAGATTTAGTATCATAAATTTTTATTGGGTCATTTTAGTAGTGATGTGACCCAGATAGGGGATGGGTATGTTACATAGTGGTATCAGAGCTACTAGTTCAACACTGGACTTGTATGGGCCAAGAACCGGTGACAATTTGGGAAAATTCATTGTTACAGACTTTGTTCTAAGAGGATTTTGGGGAAACTGGTGGAGAACCATAGCTAAAATCCACAAATTCATGGGAAAATTTGAGTTTTAGTTTCCTCATTAATGTCTTAGATGTTTAATGGAATCAATTGGCTAGATTACAGAGTTAAGTTTTACCTACAAGGTCGAATTTCTTGTTTTAATGGAGGTCAATGGAGCTGGGAGAGTTCAATGAATCGATGGTTGAGATTTCGTTTGATCTTGAGATCAATGGTTGAGATTCGTAGTGATAAATTTAAAAATATCTAAGGTTTTACAAAGTTAGTAAGGTTGAGTAGATCAAGGGTCGAGATTGATTTCGATGGTTGGGGAAAAGAATCAAATCGATGATTTAGATTAGTTTAATTCTATTGGAAGGTTAGAATAGAATCAACGACTGATATCATCTTGAGTGAGAGATCAATGACCCGAATTCACCTGGATTTTGATCAAAATTTTCTAAGTATTGAAGTTCTACAACAGAATTCATCGATTGTTGATGGTCGAATCACCGACACTCGATGGTCGAGGATCAACATATTTTGGAAAAAGTATCATGCATCTAAAAGAAATATTTGATGGTCGATGGACGATGGTCGGGAGTCAACGGAGTTGGATAGAGTTTGAAAAAACAACAAATGAGATCACAAGTGGGAGATTGATGATCCATATTCGTCGAGGAATTTGGACAAAATTTCTAAGTGTCAAATTTTGCCAACAAAATTTGTCGATGATTGATGGTCAGGATTGGAAGAAATTGGTGAAGGTTTCATGCATCAAAAGGGAATTTTTGATGGCCAATGGCTAACGATCGGGGATCAACAAAATTTGACGATATTTTTCATTTTTCTGAGAGAAATCTCCAATCCCTGGTGGTCAATGATCAGGAATCGACATATTTAGCTAAGTGTTTTAAGTCTTCCAAGATAAGTGGTTGATCGTCCATGAAGGAAAATAGGTTGATGACATCATCATAGTTGCCACGTCATCAAAGAGATGGCCAATGGTTGATGATCGGGCATCGAGGAGGTTCATGAGCAGTTTTGATTTTTGAAGAGAAACCTTTAATGGCCAATCATCGATGATTAGGTTTCAGGGAGATTCACAAGCAATTTTGGTCTGTAAAGAGAAACAATGGATGGTCGATGGACTTTTATTAGGCATCAAGGAGATCAGTAGGAGATTTTGGTTTACAATAAAAATCTATGATTGTCGATAACCGTTGGAGAGAGGATTAATGGTTAATAGTTATTCCTATTTGATATTGACGACTCATATTAAAGGATTATTAAAAATCTAAAAATAATGAAATTTATATGATTTTTTCAAGTTTTTAAAGGTCATTAACTCACGGGATGATTTTGAGGCCCTAAATGACATTTTTAGGCAATAAAAGCCCATGAGAACATATCATACCAAGGTACACTATGTCTTTGTAGATGAAATAAAAGAACTCGGAGAGAGATATCCAATGAGATATTCCAGGCACAAAACAGATCTTGTATGATAAAGTTATAGTTGAAACAATTAAGGTAAAATTTCCACACCAGTTTACTTCTAGAGGGCATATCTCCTTTCTCAGAATTTTGTTTGAGGCACATGAGTAGTCTGTGGAAATCTTATGAACCATGGAAGGCATACATGGGTCCAAATTTGGGATTTGAGTATGTAAAAATGTTTAGGAAGAGAATGAGTATGTAAAAATGTGCAGGAAAAGAAAGAAGACACATGTAGCATACAAGGATAAATTGGGAAAAACAATCAAAACTTCTTTGGACCACAACTTTCATCCCAAAGCTCAGAATTGAGAAAATGAATAGTCATTGGAAATGTATTGTGGAGGAGAAGATATATACCAAACCAAAATTTTGAATTGGGTGCTAAACCTTTCTCAGAAATTAATAAAGTAAGTTTGTATCACTAAGAAGGTGGAAATTGTAGCATGTGAATATTGTAATTGTCTGCTCAGAACTCAGAATGAGGCATGAGTACAGTCGTTGAAGAGTTGTTTCAGAGAAGAATGTATTTAAGGAATCATAGTTTGGGAATGGTGAATTTATATTATTCATAATTTGTAATATAATTAATAAATATTTTTCAATATTCTTAATTCTAACATCAATTATTGCATGCACATTCTTGTAGAATTAGAGATACATAAAGAAAAATTTACTTCTTGTATAATAACTAGAGACATGGATGATGCAAAAGAGTTTTATAGCCATGAAGAAGATATCATAGGTATACATGTTAGCATGGGTAATGTTGAGTCTGAGTCTAATGGGAGAAGAGACGGGAATGAGCCTATAACTATGAGACGCATGCAAAGAGAATTGCAGAGATATAAGGCCGATAATGAAAGGATCGTGAAATATCTGGAGGAGATACTAAAAGTCCTGAATATGCTGTAAAATAAAGAAAACAAATATTATGGCACAAAATAGGAAGCTATTTCAAAGAAAGTATAATTATCTAGGTACCATGATAGGGGGAATGATCATGGAAGATCTAGAAAATCAAGGAGTATTATAAATAATCATCATCATCATTCCCCAGAGCACTCGAACAAAAGAGAATATGAATATTCAAGGTCGGAAAGAAGCCGAAGCATGTCTCTGGTCAGAAATTAAAGAAGGATGCATGGGTCAAATAGCTTGTAATGGGAGCTAAGGAAAATAAGCCACCATAATTTGATGGAGAGAACAAGAAAGGATAATATGTAGAATCATGGTTGTTGGGAATGAGGAAACATTTGCAGCTACATATTACTCATTGAATGCAGAAGCCATAATTGTAGTCTACCAAATTCAAGGAAAGGAATATATGTGGTGGGACTGGTTGAAGCAAGTCAAGCACCTTGATGAGAAAATAATTTCTTAGAAGCAATTCAAGAAATATTTTCAGCAACAATACTTGTTAGAGAAATATAATGACAATAAGATGCAAGATTTATTTGAACTCAAACTTGGGAACATGACTATGGATGAATACGATAAAAATTTATTGGAACATGTCAGGTATGTGAGCTTCATCAGAGATACGAAGGTCAAGATTCAAAGGTTCCTAAGTGGAATTCCATCCTTCTACAAGGATAAAATTCAATTTCATGAGCCCAAGAATTTAGAAGAATCCATAAGAAAGGCCAAATATTTGTATGAGAATAATAGAGGAAGGCCATCTTTCCAAAGGGATTTGGATGAAAAGAATATAGGAAATATGGATCAAAGGAATAAAGGATTCAAGACACCTTTCATAAGGAATAGTTCTCAAGCACATCAATAAGGACAACCATCTCAAGGTGATAAACAAATGAAAGATTCCTTGGGAAAGAGGCCAAGGAATCAACTCATAATGTGTTGGGGATGTGAAGGAGATCACATGCATAAATATTTTCATCACCGAGGAGATAATATGAAGACTATGCATAGAATCAAGCAAGAGGAGATGGTAGAGGAAGTGGGAAAAAGAATGCCAAGGATCTATGTAGCCTTGAAAAATAGACACACAGATTATCAATCCCACATGATTGAAGTGGAAGGTAATATTGATAATCAACCCATAGTTATTTTAATTGATTTTAGAGCTAGTCATAGATATATAGAACCAAATCTAGTTGACATATTTAAATTGAAGAAATGTAAGCATGAAAATTCTTGGTTAATTTAGCTAGATACTGGAACCAAGAGAATAATTATTGATCTTGTTAAAGAATTCCCTATAAACATAAATGGAACTAACACTAAGGAAAATTTGAACATCATACCACTTGGGTATTATTACTTCTTTATTGTTATGGATTGGATAGAAATGCATCATTTTGGCTTAGATTGTTATACCAAGGTTTTCACATGTCTTGGTGAGGAAGGAAATCCAAGGATAGTGCAAGGTATTCCAAGGCGTATATATGTTCGAGATATTTCAGCATTGCAGTTGAAAATAAGTTTTAGAAAAGGGTTCCATATATATGCATCCCATATGGAAGAGCCAATCAAGGATAAGGAGGTGATTATTGAATATTATCCAGTTTTGAAAGAGTTTGAAGATGTGTTTGAGGAGTTGTCAGGACTTCCACCAAAGAGGGATAAAGATTTTTATATTGACTTAATGCCTGGATTTTCCTAAGTAACCAAGAATCCCTATAGAATTAGAACGCTAGAAATAAAACAGTTACAAATGAATCTAGAAGATTTGTTAAAGAAAGGGTACATACACGCATTTTCTTCTCCTTGGGGTGCCTCGGTTATTTTGTCAAGAAGAAAGATGGAATGATGAGGTTATGTATTGACTTAAGACAAATGAACAAGGTTACAATCAAGAATAAATATCCTTTGTCAAGTATTGACAATCTTTTTAATTAGTTGAAAGGAGCAAACATATTTTCTAAAATTGAATTGAGGTCATGATATCATCAAGTGATAATTAGATAAGAGAACACTAGAAAAAAAACCTTTTGGACAAGGTATGGACACTATGAATTTGTAGTGGTGCCTTTTGGATGGGCAAATGCGCCTGCTACATTTATGTGTCTAATGAATGAGGTATCCAAATATTTCCTGGATATTCTTGGATGACATTATTATCTATTCCAAGATAGAGGAAGAGAATGAGAGACATTTGAGTATGGTGCTACAAGTGTTAAGAGAGCATCAATTGTATACCAAATTGAGTAAATGCACTTTTTATCAAAAGCGGATCCATTATTTGGGTCACATTGTTTCAGAAGATGGAATAGAAGTGGATCCAAAAAATATTGAAGTGATCAAGGTTTGGATAGAACCAACAAACATTTAAGAGGTTAGACCATTCATGGGTCTAGCTAGTTACTATAGGAGATTCATTGTGGGATTATTCAAGATTTCACACCCAATAACATCTTTGTAAAAGAAAGGAGAGAAATTTGAGTGGAGTTCCAAGTGTGAAGAAAATTCCAGTGCTTAAAGTGTTTGATAACTAGTTCCCCTATTTTAAAGGTTGTAGATCTAGTTAAGGATTTTTTTTTGTGCACACATGCATGCAAGGAAGGGATCGGTGGAGCCCTTGTGCAAAATGGGAATGTAATTTGTTATGAGTCTCGAAAATTGGAGCATGAAATAAATTATGATACACATGACTTAGAGTTTTCAGCCATAGTACATGCTTTAAGGATGTGGAGGTATTACCTCATGTGTAGAAAATTTGAATTAAGGACGGACCATAGTGGTCTAAAATATTTGTTTGAACAACCAACGCTAAATGCTAGAAAAACTAGATGGATGCAATTTCTTAGTGAATATGACTTTGATATCAAGCACATAAAAGGAAAAGAGATCAAGGTGGTTGATGCACTCAACATGAGGGTGCATGAAATGATGCTACAACCATTAGTATGTACAGGAAAGATTTAAATGACATAATTCTAGAGGTTGTAACAACAGATCAACATTATGTGCAAATTAAAGAAACCTTGCAGTGGAATGATATACAACAAAAATATAAGGATTACAAGCTAGAAGAGGATGGGATCCTCTTATTTAGGAACAATGTTTATGTTCCCAATTCTAAGGAATTGAGAAATTTAGTACTAAAGGAGATGCATAATGTGCCATACTTTGGACATCCAGTATATCAAAAAAATTTGCAGGTGTAAGAGGCCAATATTTTTGGCCTGGTATGAAGAAATATGTCACTGATTATTTGGATAAATGCATGGAATATCAAAAGGTAAAGGCTGAGAACAGACATCCAGAGGGATTGTTGTAGCCATTTCCCACTCGTGAATCGAAATGGGAAGCTTTTACTATCAATTTCATTACCAAATTTCCTAGGAAATAAAGGCAACATAATTTCATCATGGTAGTGGTGGACAAGCTTACAAAGGATACACATTTTATTCCAATAAAAGTAACTCAAAATACAACCAATATTGTAGAAATTTACATGAGATAAATTGCTAGTCTATATGATGTGCCTAAGGAAATAGTGTCAAATTGCAATCCCAAGTTCACTTCCAATTTTCGAAAGGGGTTGTTTAAAGGAAGTTGGACTAATTTGAATTTCAGTACGACATATCACCCAGAGTAAGATGGGAAGATAGAGAGGATTAGTTGAATAATTAAGGATATGTTGAGAATGTATGTAATGGACAACCCTTCTAGGAGGGAGGACTATATCCATTTATTTGAGTTTACTTATAATAATGGGTATCAAGAATCATTGACAATGAGCTCATTTGAATCCTTTTATGGAAGAAAGTGAAACACACCAATAAGTTGGGATAACCCAACAGACATAGTCGTGATTGGGCCAGAACTGTTAAGAGAAATTGAAGAAAAATTGGTAAAGATCAGGCATAATTTGAAAGATGCACATAATCGATAGAATATCTATGTCAATAAAAAGGAGAACACATAGAGAATTCAAAGTGGGAGAGGATTTGCTTTTAAAAGTTAAATCCAAGATATGTTTGTTGAAATTGGGATGTTTCCTAAAGTTGTCAGTCAAATATTCTGGGAATTTTTCAGATCTTAGAAATATAGGGCCAATTGCATACATGCTAGCATTACCTGCATCCATGATAATTCATGATGTGTTCCATCTGTCTTTATTAAAAAAGTATGTACTTGATCCTAATCATGTGATTGATTAGAATGTGATCCAGGTGGAACACAAAGGGCATTTTTAGGTGGAACCAGTGTGCATCCTGGACTGGAAAGTACAATTACTTAGGAAAAAATCCATAGGCTTGATAAAGGTACAATGGACCTATTATGGTCCTGAAGATGCTACATGGGAGCACAAGGAAGTCATGCAGGAATCATACTTGAAAATTTTCAAAAATTTTGAAGACAAATGAATGTACATTTGTACATAAGCGAATGATGACTCCATTTTGGCAGATGAAGTTCCTAGATCCACATATCTAATATTCTTTCCCAACCAATGTGGGGTTGACGGGAAAATGGAGTTGTTGGTCAGAATTATTGCATGAGTCATTAAATTGCAAGATTATCAAGTATTTTAATGTAATGTTTTTATATATGTCAATGTGTAAATTGTATGGTTATGTGCACTGAGGAAAATGCATTTTGTAGGGGGAGGGAAATACAACATCTTCATTTTCAAACCCCAAAATAGCGATGTATATTGTAAATGTAATGTATGGCCAAGAGCCAAAGTGATGTAATATGTCAATGATGTAAATTTAATATAAAAAATAAAATATATCTCTAGTTGCAGACAGACACAGAAAAATATTTTGTGGTTAAATATCCACAAGAGATGGAAGGGGTCCAATCGGGGGGGGGGAGTTTACCCATGTCTATTAAACCAAAACCCATTTCTTATTTCCTTGTAAATTATCCTTACCATGAACCTTCCATTAGTTGTTGAATGTTCTAGACCCCAATCATTGAATTCATGTAAGAGGGTGGGTGTGAGAGTCACATTCCATATTTATTGACAGCATGGGGGTTGAGTACAATCATCTTGGGGAAGAGTGCAAGTCAAGAAAACAAGAGAAAGAGAGGAAAATCATATGGGTAGGAGACCAAATTTGAACATTTATATTTTTGCATGGAGAGTTGTTTTTACATGGAGTTTTTTGGCTAGAAATGGAGTTCTGAGTGTTGAAGCTTGAAGGTAGTTGTTATGGGCATGTTTATCAGTTGTTTGGAACTGTAATTTCATGGAGAAGGAGGTCGAGGGCCTTTGAGTGATGTGTTGTTTAAAATTCACCAAGGAAGCATGTGTTTTGCTACTGGGTGAATTCGTGGTGTAGCTATGAAACTCTTGAGGTAACAACAAGTAGAATTCTTGTCCAACATGTGCTAGAAGCCCTGGAGGGGAGAGGAAATGCTTGAGGGACTATGATTAGTAAAGGGGGATTACATCCCTTGGGTAGTGCAGGTTGAGGGGAAGAGAGTTGTTAGGTTGGAATCAATTGTGAGAATTGATTGTTGAGAGGGGGATATTAGCCAGCCTTAGGGACCGCCATCTCTTGTGGATTCATAGCCCCAACTCGAGGGTGTCTTTCTATTGAGAACTGGAACATCAAGGCTACAGTTGGGAGGAACGTCCATCCTCTACAACAGTTGCATAATTTTATAAGATAATCATTCTTATCTGCTATGTTGATTTTTGTTAAATGTTGATATAGTTGTTGTGCATATTACTGTGAATTTTGTTGGTTAAATGTTACTTGTTGTGAGTGAAAAGATGCATTGTGTCTTTATTTTATGGTTAAATAATGTTGTATGTATTTAGTTTTTTTTGTTTATAGTAATAGTAGTTATATTTAAATTTTCATTTTCATTAGTATGGGCAGTTGAATGAGTTGAAATGTCAAGTAGTGTGTTATTTTTTCATTTAGATTTAGTATCAAATAAAATTATTGGGTTGTTTTAGCAGTGATGTAATCCATCTAAGGGCTGGGTATGTTAGAACTTGAAAGAGAAATAAAGAAGACATGCATAATACTTGGTGTAATTATTAACAAGTGAAACTCAAATTAAAAAATAAGGACCAGGGGAGGATCCAACTATGGTTGTTGAATACTACATGAACAAATGAGTTGTGAAATTCATGACCAATAGAGCCAGTTATTATGTACAACCAAGAAACCATAACAAGTACAATAATGGAACAATCCAACATGTGAAGAATGGAATTAATATGCATAGGAAGACAAGGAAAACTCCCTAGAATTGAATGTATAAATGTATTGATGGATAGAATTTATGTTGCAAGAGGAACAATGACCTATTAAGGTAATGTATGAATCATATGGATGGGAAAATCATCTTTGGGAAACAGTATATGAAGACTCATATAGATTGTTAGATATGAATCAACGACTATGACTGAAGAATGAGAATAGTACATCCACTTTTGTCGTCAGAGTTTGTATTGGAAGTAAGGTACACACATAAATCATTCAGTAGATGAAATAATTAAGATTACTTCACCCTAAAGGGTGAAAATGGAGAAATACAACATTCTACTGAGATAATATTGGTATTGGGTGGAAAGAATGGGACTTCATAGAGAATTACTTAATGAAGTGAAGAGTAGTTTCCTAAAAAAAAATTGAGAAAATCCAATGCAAAGCGAGAGACAATAGCAAAGGGTGCCATACTATTAATGTTAAAAGAGATTATAGCACCAAATGAGCATTAATTGTGATACCATGAAATGTTGGATGGACCAGTTGAAGTTACAATTAGGTGAGAAATAGAGTTAAATCCTCCAAAGTAGCTTATATGAATATGGAATGACATAAGGTGTGGTATTATAGGGTGCTAGAAGGTTTAGGAAAGATAGAGTTAGGAAAATGTTTCCAAAATAAAGGTATCTACTAATGGGTTGCAATACCAACGTGATATATTGACTGGAATTGCAAGGTGGCCAAGTTGGACTTGGCTAGAAAGTGTTCATATAAGGGAGCAACAATGCACATACGAGTAGAGTGAGAACGTGCAAGGGTACAATGATCCATATGGACTTAAGTACAACCACATATAGCACAATAATTCTAAAACAAATATGCACTAGAGTGGATACTAATAAGTGATGTAGAATGCATATAGGAAAGCTATAATGCATATGCACTAGTAGGAATGTTGATAGTGAATGCTTGGTGCATATAGATGTGCACCAGTGCATATATAAATGCTTGAGCATACATATAGCATTATTATACACTAAGAGTAATCTAAAATAATGGTGTCATGATAGTTAAAAGTGACTAATTATGTATTACATATTTAGGAAAAAGGTTTATAGCATGGTTGAAGGTGTTGATGATGCCACTTCATATGACAACCATCGATATGAAGACAAAATGGGATGGTAAAATTTTGAATAAGAGATTGGTGAAGGGATCATGTGAGCCTCTACAAGATACCAACGAATCATGTAACATCAAGTAAACTAATTTCAGCCATGCTTGTATGAATTTGGTAGCTTATGATGAATAAATGTTGAAGAGAATTGAGGTAATATTTCCTTCAATAAAAAATTCTATACTTGAGTTGATGTGTATTATGCGCATGACACTCCACTAGATGTGTTAAAGGTAGAGGGCCTTGAATATACAAAGGTTATTTAATAATTGAATGCCATCATACAGAATTTAATGGCATGCCATGATTGGTTATAAGTTCATAGCCAATGAAAGTCGGGAGATATTCTTCTATTATAGAAATGGATGCTAGCAAAGCTAGCTTCGTGTGAATCCATAATGTGGTTGGATATGGAAATGATATAGAAATAAATAAGTATCCAATGGTATTCCTATGTATAATCAATATTTTGGATTGAAACCCATTTTCCGACACTGAAGAGAAATAAAGGATTATACTTCCAATGGTGTGTTTGGGTTGACAAGGAAGGTATCCAAATTGTCGAACAAGTAATAGGGAACAGTCTCGATGATGGGTCAAGGTGTTGGATAGACCGTTCAACTAGCCATGGTGAAATACATGATATAGATATGTGGTATTTTGGAATCAATTTAGGAATGCATTACATAGATGTGACCATCAGTATTGGTACATTGGTTTATTGGAAAAATATCTAACTGCATTATCAAAGGCTTGGTGTGATAAATAATGTATATATAATGAATGATAGTTTCATTCCATTTGATATGATTAACAACTAAAGGTAATTGAATTATTAGTATGTTATAATAATAACATCACTTCATGGGTTTTTGTAAATGTTGCAACAAAAGGACGATGTGCATGGATACTCACAATTGTTTTGGTTGACCGAAATTTTATATAGATTGTAGGTAGAATGGTATTGGATATGGAAATGAGTGTAAGTCCATAATGAATACTGGGTACTACCACATGCAAGAGCCAAACATTATGAGAAGGAATGCCATTCCCGACAGATGATGGATGTTGAATTTGGAAAGATAAAAAAGAAGACCATTGTTATGACACTGGAACCCTGTGATTTCCACGACTTATTGGATACATACTACTAATGGATGTATGGTATTAATTTGGCACTCTCCTTGCACATGAAAACCTTAGAAATGGCGGATAACTTGAGGGAGTGTGTATCATCGAAGGGGATGCCTCATCTTGGAGGGAGAGTATAGAAAGGAAGAGGCAACTTAAGAAGGCAAGTGGATAGAATCATGAGGGTGTGTCAAATGCTAAATTATTTCCCATGGCATAATTGTGAAACAAAGAAACAACTACACATATAGGTTTTATATTATTTTTTCAAACTTATTTTAGAATACGTGATTATGTTTTGGAGTTGATAACTCATGTGGATAAGATAATCGTTGCATGATAATGAATTTAACATATTTATTTTCATGATTGTTTCCATAGGAACAAGTAAAGAATAAAGTCATAAATTGAGTACCTAGAGAGAAAAGCACCATAAGGAAACAAAGCTAAATAACAAAGGAAAGGGAAAAGTAAAATCTATTGGTCCTGTTACAACTCAAAAGAATTAAAGTGAGAGATAGGAAATGCATTGTGGGAGATGCATTGTAGCTATTTTGAAAATTTTGGAGACTCCATTGTTGTAATTGGAGTTCCTAGAGCCACAACTTTAAGACTTCTTAGATAGTCTGTGCTAGAGCCTTGAAGGGAAGTGGGATATCCCAAGGGACTATGTGGTAGAGAAGGGGATCCCATTCCTTGGGTTGTGTAGGCTTATGGGAATGAGATATTGTTGGCTGGAATTGTTGTAGGAGTTAGTGAAATATGAAATTATTACGGTTGGATTTCTTGAAGCGACATTTATTTTCATGATTGTTTCCATAGGAACAAGTAAAGAACAAATTCAGGAATTGAGTAACTAGAGAGAAGAGCACCATTTTTAACAACATTTTTAAATATGTCATGTTTGTAAAGTCGTATAGGACTATAAGGGGTTGCAGATATGGAGTTTTGACTCTTATATGGAAATAATTGTTAGTTATTGTAATAGGACAAAGTAGGTAACCGCTAAGAGTTTGATAGGATAGGTTGCATATAGGATGAGAGAGCTCGTGGAGCCAATCCTTAGATAGTTTGTGGTTGCATTGTAAAAGAATTAGGAGGATTATGAGATAGAGATAGATATGAGTAGAACATAGTAGAGTAGAAGAAAGACACAGGAAAAAACTGCAATATTATGTAATTTGTTTCATGAATGAATAGAACAGACAAAATTGTCCCAAATCTTGGATTATGTTCATTTTAATTTGTGATTGAATGAATGTTACATTATGTGTATGTTGTTTATCTCATTTAGTTCATGTATGATTGTTCGATAAGTTGATCATATGAGTTTGTGACAAAGCTGGATAAGTTTCAATTGTTTCTCTTCTGAAACTCATATGCAAGGTGTGCATCTAAAAACGCAAGGAGAGCGTCGATTGATTCTTAGATTGACTCAGAGGAGTTCAGAGAGAACAAAGAAAAATTAGACCAGGTGCAAGGACTGCATCATGTTAATAAGTGACCAAGCGTCGAAGAACCAGAACAAAGGAACGCCACGTGGGCGAGAAGAATTTATTTTCAAGAAATCCTTCAATCTGAGTTATCGAAATCCCGAGAACACAAGGAGTGCATGGGAAGTTAGAATCCTTTAAGGATCAATCTCAAAAGGGATAGCACTTTAATAATTGTTGATGAGATCCAAGATTTAGACTCATAGGATGAGAAAACATCGAGAGATTTGAAGACTGAGAAATCTTCTAAGTCGAAATAAATCAGAAGCTCGGGAGGAGGAGCCACAGTGGTCGTTGGATCACAATTCAAAGAATCAACAACATCTGATCAGAGCAAGGTGCACGAGCCTTAGAGCTTCACACATGCATGAGGGAGAACGTAACAAAGTTTCAAAGTCCCAAAGTTGTTTGGGACCGTCCATCATCGGGGAAGACAGGTGGTGCAAGATCCACAGCTCCGAAAGTTTGTGGACGAAGAGGAGGTGAAACACCTGAAGTAAGATCCTGACTGTTGATTGCTAGGGGTACATGTCAACAGATCAACATCTTTTGGAAATGTATTCAAGAGTTGCTCAATTGAGATTTGAGACTCTCGAAGCACGAAGAGCCGAAGCGAATTTGGACCGTTAGATCCAGAAGGATACATTTTGACAGGTCGTGAGATCCAGAGGAAGGTAAAGGTGAAATGTTGAAACACCTGAAGCCCGAATAGTCAAAGAGTTGAGAGTCATCGATCTGCAAGGGGACATTTTTCAACAGATCACAAGATCTAGGTAAATTGTAGTGGGGTTTTGGTTAAGAACTGAGACTTCCAAATCCTGAAGACCCAAAGTAAATCTGGACTGCCAGATCTAGAGGGGGCATGGCGTAGATCTGTGAACTTCGAGTAAAGTCCTGAAGTAATTCATAGCCGTCATATCTAAAAAGGGACGTGGCATAGATCCATGCACTCCGGGTAAAGACCCAAAGTAATCTTCGATCGTCAGATCAATAGGACACACATCAGTGGATTACAACCTTCGGATAAAATCCATTGGGAAAAAAGAAGTTTGAGATTTGAGATCTCAGGAGTCCAAAACCTGAAGGAGATATCGACCATTGATTGAGAAGGGGGTCACAGGACCGTTGATCTGAGTTGAAAGGTCAAACAACCGAAGTGGAAATAGGACTGTTGATTGAGCAGGACAGGTGTCTGCATATCGTTAGCTCCGAAATATTGAAGTATGAAAGAAAGAAGGGTTTGAGATTTCAAAACCCCGAAGTCCGGAATCGTGAAGAGATCACATCCATTGATTCAGGAGGGGCAGATCTGGTTTGTGGATTTGGAAAGCACAGATTTGAACTGTTAGTTTTAGAAGTATCATCAATATCGGGAGATCGATGGTCTCGTAGCATTGCGGGGATAGGATTTGTGCGGAATTTAAAATGTTGAGGGCAGGCCACAATCCAGACCATGGCTTTGGTAAGAGGATACATGGAGGCTCGAGGAGAATTGTGGGCCGAAAAGTAGTTTAATTCAAACTATTTTTTACCGCGCCCGTAATCGCGTCGTCACATGAGGTCATCTCCCAAGGTCACATCAAGAGGGGGCTTATCAAAAAAAGGAGTTAATGCCCAGTACTCTGAGATTTCATAGGAGAGCGAAAGGGAAGGTAGCAGGTACCATAAGACCTGCACCAAAGAGACGAAAGGGCCTGTGTTTAGATACAGAAGGAAACCATTAAGGTTTCAAGGGTCATTTGACTTAAGAATTGAAGATCCTTGACTGAGAGGTTGTGTAGCCCTACAGGGAAGTAGGGGGGATGCATCAGGTGGTATCAGAGTTGATATTGAGTTTGTTTGCAGACAACAAGAAAAGGAGAAAGGAGGTAAATTGATATCGTTTGTGGTATCAAGAATTTGATTTATGTTTGTAGGTGACGCAGTGGAATCATGCCACCCAGAAGGCGTAAAGTGAATGCATAAATGGAAGAAGAAATGAGGCGACTCTAAATGAGACTAGACGCCATGGAAACAATGCAGAGAAGAGGACCAGATGTTGGAGATATCAGTGAAACTGAGAGCAAAGAAATAGAGGTCAAAGAAAATGTAGCAGAGGATGTTGCATAAGATCGCTTAATAAAAGTTGTTTCAAGAATAAGAGCCAGAGAAAGGATAGAGGTACCAATGTATGAAGGAAATTTGGGAGTTGAATAATTGTTGGATTGGGTACGTGCTATGGACAAGTAATTTGATTACGAATATATCGAAGAAGACAAGATGGTGAAGCATGTAGTGAAAAGACCAAAAGGTCATGCAACACTATGGTGGGATGAACTGCAAGCCAAATGTAGGAGCAAAGGTAAGAAGAAAATTAAGAACTGGGATAGGATGGTAGCCAAGATGAAAGCCAAATTTATCCCAAAGGACTATCAAATCAATATGTTCATAAGATTGTGGAACCTGAGATAGAAAATCTTATCAGTAAAGGAGTACACTGAGGAATTTTATAGACTGAATATCAGGGCTGGACAGAAATATAACGAAGATGAAAAACAACCAGGTATATCAATGGATTGTGATATGAAATACAAGAGTATATCAGCATGATTTCTATTAGTAAAGTCGAGGATTCTTATCAAGCAGCCTTGAAATATGAAGAGAAATTGTCCTGGAAGAAAAGCCAACAAAACAGAGGAGGAAATTCAAGTAGAGATAAGGGAACCAGCAGAGAGAAGTTCCAGAAGCCGAAGCATGAAGCTGACAAACAACATAGTCACCCAGAGAAAGGTGGAAGTTCTAAGGAAGGACAACATGGAGGAAGAAGTTCTTTTTCCATAGGATGAGGAAGAGCTAGAGGAGGAGAAGTTAAATGTTATACCTGTGGAAAACCAGGGCACAAGTCTTGGGAATTCCCCGAGAGAAAGAAAGAAGGAGGCAATTAAGCACACATTGTTGAAGCATAGAAGCATGTGGAAGCAGAAGTAGTAGAAGGAGGAAAGAACCTCATGATGAGGAAAATTCTTCTTAAACCAGAGAAGGAGGCAGAGGAACCATTTCAGCAAACAAGTCTATTTAGAATTGCTTGCAAGACGAAAGATAGAGTTTGCAAGGTGATCATAGCCAGTGGGAGAACTGACAATCTAGTATCCACAAAGATGGTGGAGAAACTGGAGTTGAAGACAACTGCACATCCAAACCCATAAAAGGTATCATGGTCATAGAAAGGAAATCAAGTAATGGTAGGTCAACAATGCCAAGTTGAATTTAAAATAGGAGGTTATAGGGATGAAATATTGTGTGATGTAATTCCTATGGATGTCTATCATATTTTATTGGGGATACCATGGTAGTTTGACCGTAAAGTTATTCATGATGGAAGAAAGAATACTTATACCCTAGAAAATAATGGTAGGGCACACATGTTGTTACCAATAGAAGTCAAAGAACAAAAGAGGGAAGCTAGTTCAAGTATACTTTTCATGAGTGGGAAGGAAATCTTGAATGAAGTCAAGAAGGAAAAAGAAATACAGTTTGTTGTAGTGAGGAATCCTAGATTTATCCTTACAAATAGTTTTGTGGAATTTTTTCTTGAAGAAATCCAGGAAGTGTCAGAAAATTTTTCTGACATAGTATTGGATGAGTTACCTCACTCATTGCCACCCAATAGGAGTATAAGCCATCATATTGACCTTATTCCAGGAGCTAGTTTACCAAACAAAGCAACTTATAGGTTGACACCTATAGAGAATGAGGAATTCAAAAATCAAGTCTAGGAGTTGTTGGATAAAGGTTTAGTCAGGGAAAGCCTAAGCCCATGCACAGTACCAACTGTGTTAAGTCAAAAGAAGGATGGAGGATGGAGAATGTGTATAGATTCTAGATCCATCAACAGGATAACCATTAGGTACATATTTCCTTTACCAAGGATGGATGATTTGATGGGTTGCTTGAGTGGAACAAGATATTTTTCCAAGATAGACTTGAAGAGTGGATATCATCAAATAAGAATGAGAGAGAGATGAATGGAAAAAAACATTCAAGACAAATGAAGGATTGTTTGAATGGTTGGTCATGCCATTTGGGTTGACAAATGCACCAAGCACATTTATGAGATTGATGAATGAAGTATTGAAAGACTTCATAGGAAAATTTGTCATAGTATATTTGTATGAAATATTAATCTTCAGTAAGACAAAGGGAGAACACTTAAGACATCTGACATCAGTGATGGAAAAATTGCAGTAGGAAAAATTGTTGATAAATCTGAAGAAAAGTTATTTTATGAAGACAAAACTCATATACTTGGGTTTTGTGATCTCTTCAAATGAATTGAATATGGATCGGGGAAAGGTGAGAGCAATCAAAGAATGCCCATCACCAAGAAACATATTTGAGGTAAGAATTTTTCATGGGTTAGCGAGTTTTTATAGAAATTTTTTCACAAAGTTTAGTGGTATATGTACACCCATGTTGGACATTGTGAAGAAGAAACACAAGTCCTTTAGTTGGAAAGAGGAAGTTGAAAAACGTTTCAAAGTGTTGAAGGAGAAAATCATAGAACAACCAATTTTGGTCTTGCCAGATTTTGGAAAAACATTTCAAGTGAGATGTGATGCAAGTGGATTAGCTATTGGAGTAGTCTTGAGTCAGGATAATAGACCAGTGGTTGATTTCAGTGAGAAACTGAATGACACCAAGAAGAATTATTCCACATATGACAAAGAATTTTATGCGGTGATTCAAGCTTTGAATAAGTGGAGGCACTATTTAATTCCTAAATAATTTGTCTTGTACAGTGATAATCAAACTTTGCAATTTATTACTAGGCAAGAAAAGTTGAATCAGAGGCATGCTAATTGGGTAGAATTTATGCATAATTTTACTTTTGTTATTAAACATATTGCTGGAACTGCTAACAAAGTTGCAGATGCTTTGAGCAGGAGGAGTTTAATTGTATAGGAATTCTAGGTGGAGACCTTAGGGTTTGAACACCTCAAGCAGATGTATAGAGAAGATGCATATTTTAAGGAATCTTATGAGGCATGCAAGAATTCTTTGTTGGGAGACAAAAGCCAATAGACTGAATATTTGATCTAGGATGGATTATTATTCAAGGGAAGCCAACTGCGCATACCAAGATTCTCAATGAGAGATAACCTGTTGAAAGAGAAACATAGTGGAGGTTTAGCTGGAAATTTTGGTCATGATAAGACATTTGCACAGCTGAGTAATTCATATTATTGGCCGAGCATGAGGGAAGAGGTGAAAAATTTTGTAAACAAATGCAAAATCTGTCAGTATGCAAAAGGAAGATAGCAGAACAATGGTTTGTATCAGCCATTACCAATACCAGAGAGGTCGTGGGATGCAATCAATATGGATTTTGTATTGGGATTGCCTAGAACTAAAAAAGGGAGTGATTCCATATTTGTTGTGGTGGATATATTTTAAAAAATGGCACATTTCATACCATTCCATAAAAAAAATGATGCTACACACATAGCCAATTTGTTTTTTAGAGAAGTAGTGAGACTACATGGATTGCCAAGGAGCATAGTCTCAAATAGGGACACCAAATTTGTTGGACACTTTTGGAGGACTCTATTGAAGAGGTTGGGGATGAACGTATCCTTTAGTTCAACATATCACCCTCAAACAGATGGACATACTGAAGTAGTAAACATGAGTCTGCAAAACTTGTTAAGAAGTTGATTCACTGAGCAAGGTCGTCAAAGGGATCAGATTTTGGCACAAGCAGAATTTTCATTTAACAATTCAGTGAAAAGGAGCACCAGAAAAAGTCCATTTGAAATTGTGTATGGTATACAGCCAAGAGGGATTACAGAGTTGAGAGATCTGAATCAAGAAGAGTTCATAAGTGTCGGAGTAGAGGATTTTGCAACAGAAATGCAGAAACCCCATGACAGAGTCAGAGAACAGCTACATGACAACAGCCAAAAATATAAGAACAGAGTTGATCAAAAGAGGAGAGAAGTTCAATTCGAAGTTGGATATGAAGTTTTAGCTCATTTGAGAAAAGAAAGTTTTCCAAGGGGATCGTATAACAAGTTGAATATGAAGATGACAGGACCATGCAGGATTCTCAGAAAATTCACAGTCAATGCTTATGAAATTGAGTTTCCAGACAATGTTGGGATATCACCGATATTCAATGTTTCATACCTGTATCCTTACAGAAGAGATGAGGTAGGAGAATCAGATGGTCAGAAAGAAGTTCAATGGGAAGAACAATTTCCCACAGCAAAAAAATGCCAAATGGATAAAATCATTGAACAGAGAGTTGGAAACAAGACCAAGAGGAAGACATAACCTAAATATTTAGTGAAGTGAAAAGATCATCCAGTGGAAGATGCAAGTTGGGTTATAGAACCTAATATTTTGAAGCATGGAAAAACAGTGCAGGAGCTCATGGACAGGATCCCATGAAAATTTTAACCAGAGGAGTATGATGCAGGAGCATCGCATTCAAAGTCAAATATGCAAGAGTGGAGGCAAAGGAACGACATCTTAGCATGACAGAGTTTCCAATAAAAAATTAACTCAGGAGTAAATTGAGTTGTTGAGATATTTTTGAAAGAAACATTTTTAAATATTTCATGTTTGTAAAGTCGTATAAGACTGTAAGGGGTTCCAGATATGGAGTGTTGGCTCTTATCTGGAAATAAATGTTAGTTATTGTAATAGGACAAAGTAGGTAACCACTAAGCGTTTGATAGGATAGGTTGCAGATACGACGAGGGAGCTCGTGGAGCTTGTCCTTAGATAATTTGTGGTTGCATTGTAAAAGAATTAGGAGGATATGAGATAGAGATAGAGATCAGTAGAACAGAGTAGAGTAGAAGAACGACGTAGGAAAGAACTACAATATTATGTAATTTGTTTCATGAATGAATAGAACAGACATAATTGTCCCAAATCTTGGACTGTGTTCATTTTAATGTGTGATTGAATGAAGTTTACATTCTGTGTATGTTGTTTATCTCATTTTTTTCATGTATGATTGTTCGAGAAGTTGATCGTATGAGTTCGTGATGAAACTCGATAATTTTCAATTGTTTCTCTTCTAAAACTCGTATGCAAGGTGTGCATCTCGTACGCAAGGAGTGCGTCGATTGAGTCTCAGATTGACTTAAAGGAGTTCAGAGAGAACAAAGGAAACTTAGACCAGGTGCAAGGAGTGCACCACATCAAGAAGGGACCAAGCGTCGAAGAACCAGAACAGATGAACGCCAGGTGGGCGAGAAGAATTTATTTTCAAGAAATACTTTGATCTGAGTTATCGAAATCCTAAGAATGCAAAGAGTGCGTGGGAAGTCAGAATCCTTTAAGGATCAAACTAAGAAGGGATAAAACTTTCATAAGTTTTGACGAGATCCAAGAGTCAGGCTCATAGGAGGAGCTAAGTTTGATACCTTTGAAGACTGATAAATCTTGTAAGTCGGAAGAAATCAGAAGCTCAAGAGGAGGAGCCACAGTGGTTGTTGGATCACAGTTAAAAGGATTAATAACCGTTTGATCACAGCAAGGTGCACAAACCTTAGCACTTCGCACATGCAGGAGGGAGAACTTACCAAAGTTACGAAGTCTCAAAGTAGTTTGGGACCATCCATCGTCGAGGAAGACAGGTGGCGCAATATCCACAACTCCGGAAGTTTGTGGACGAAGAGGAGGTGAAACACCCGAAGTAAGATCCTGACTGTTGATCGCTAGGGGTACATGTCAATAGATCGACAGCTTTGGGAAATCAATTCGAGAGTTGCTCAGTTGAGATTTGAGACTCCCGAAGTGAGAATATTCGAAGGGGCGAAGAGAAGCTGGACCGTTAGATATAGAAGGATACGTGTCGGTGGGTTGTGAGATCCATAGGAAGGAAAAGGTGAAATGTTGAAACACCCAAAGCCCGAATAGCCGAAGAGCTGAGAGACGTCGATTTGCAAGGGGACACTTATCAAAAAATCACGAGCTCTGGGTAAATTGTAGTGGGGTTTTTTTTGAGAACTGAGACTATTGAATCCCAAAGACCCAAAGTAAATCTAGACTGCTAGATCTAGAGGGGACGTGGCGTAAATCTGTGAACTTCAGGTAAAGTCCCAAAGTAATTCATATATGTCAGATATAAGAGGGGATGTGGCATAGATCCATGCACTCCATGTAAATACCCGAAGTAATCCTCGATCATCAGATCAAGAGTACACGCGTTAGTGGATTATAGCCTTCAAATAAATTCCATTGGGAAAAAATAAGTTTGAAACCCGAAGGAGATCTCGATCGTTGATCGAGAAGGGGGTCACATGACCGTTGATATGAGTTGAAAGGTCAAACACTTGAAGTGGAAGTAGGACTGTTGATTGAGAAAGACAGGTGTCTGTAGATCATCAACTCTAGAATATTGAAGTATGCAAGAAAGAAGGGTTTGATATTTCAAAACCCCAAAGTCCGAAATCGCGAAGAGATCACATTCGTTGATTCAGGAGGGGCAGATTTGGTCCATGGATTTGGAAAGCACAGATATGAACCATCAGTTTTAGAAGTACCATCATGATCGAGAGATCGACGGTCCCATAGAATTACGGGGATAGGAGTTGTACGGACTTTAAAACGTTGAAAGAGGGCCGCAATCCATACCATGGTTTTGGCAAGAGGATACGTGGAGGCTCGAGGAGAATCGCGGGCCAAAAATTAGTTTGATTCAAACCATTTTTTTCTGCACCCGCAATCGCGTGGTCACGTGAGGTCATCACCCAAGATCACTTCAAGAGGGGACTTATCAGAAAAAGGAGCTAACGCCCAGTACTTTGAGATTTCGTAGGAGAGCGAAAGGGAAGGTTGTGGGTACCATAAGACCTGCACCAGAGAGATGAAAGGGCCTATGTTTAGATACAAAAGGAGACCATTAAGGTTTCAGAGGGTCATTTGACTCAAGAATCGAAGATCCTTGACCGAGAGGTCGTGTATCCCTACGGGGAAGTAGAGGGGTTGCATCACATTCCTTGGGTTGCATAGGCTTAGAGGAATGAGATATTGTTGGTTGGAATTATTGCAAGATTCAATGAACTATGAAATTATTGCGGTTGGAGTTCTTGAAGCCACAACTCTGAGACTTCCTATCTAGTCTGTGTTAGATCCTTGGAAGGGAAGAGAGATATCTTGAGGGACTCCAAAGTAGAGAAGAGGGCACACTTCCTCAGTTATGTAGGTTGAGGGGAATAATAGATCATTGGTTGGAATTGTTGCAAGTGTTATTAAATTGTTAAATCATTATGTATGTACATGTGTGGTGATTTACACTAAGGAAAATGAAAAAATAAGGGGGAGTGGATGTAACATCCCAGTTTTAATCCTTGTGAATTGTAATGTAATTGTATATATGTTAAATAGGCTATTGAGCCACTATGTTTTGTGTTAGAGAGATTGTAGTGATGAAAGGTTGGATAGGCTAACATTGTAATCTATTCATAGATTGATTAAATAAAAATACATCATTTTCTACGATTTGAGGGGGATGATAAAGTTGTGGGATATGATTCCACAAGAGAGGGGGATAAAAGGGGGTCCAAGGGGAATTCCACATGCCTAATACACCCAAGTGACTTTTCTAAATATTTTTATTATTAATATTTATCTCCTTTGACTTGTCAAAGCAATCATTGAATGCATGTAAGGGGTTGGTGGGAAATTCATATCATCTAGATATTGAAATATGGGATAAGTAAAATCATACAAGAGGTTGGAGGAAAATTTCTCTCACCTATTTATGACAACATGGGTTGAGTACAACCAATTTTTGGAAAGTTTTAAGAGTCAACATGCATGGGATAAAATAAAATTCGAGTAGAGAAAGTGTACATATTTTTTGGACAACAAAGGGAGAGGAAAATGAGAGCTTGGTGTTGGAAATGGATGGCATCCATACTGGGTATGGAAAAACATCTTGGTGGAACTAGGTTTTATGCCAAGAACAAGGTTTTCATGCATGTGAGTGATATTTCTATTGAGAAAATACTCAAGATATTGTGAGAAGGTTGTTGTGAACACACTTGTTATAGTTTTGAGATTCCTAGAGTCCCCAACTAAGATATTTCCTAGCCAACTTGTGTTGGAGCCATGGAGGGAAGTGGGATATCTTGAGAGAGTTCATAGAAAATAAGGGGATCTCATTCATTGGGTTGTGTAGGTTGAGGGGAAAGAGAGTTGGTGGATTGGAATTGTTGTAGGAGTTAGTATTTTGGGTATTAGGTTGTCAAGTGGATATTATCCAGCCTTAGGAGGCATTCCTTCCTTGTGGATTCATAGCCCCAGCTTGGGGGTGACCTGCTATTGAAATAAATGGAACAACATAGCCTACGGTTGGAAGGAACATCCCTCGTAGACATCTAGTTGGTTTTTTCCTTAAATATAAGTGTTTTTATCTTTCTTATTACTTATGGATTTAATGTTAAGCTTAGTTGTTTCATTTTATTATGCATCTATGTATGTTGGGTATGGTTAAAAATATCCATATATGTTTTAAGCCTTTCAAATAATTATATGAGACTGTATATCATGTTACATAATTTCATCTTTAAATGGTATAAAAATATTTTCATTTTTGTTGGTAATGGGTTTGTTATAGAAATGGTTAGCCTTATATAATATGTTATGGGTAAGAGAAAAAAATCTACATGGTGAGTATTATGACAAACAATATAGAAGGTAGAAGGTTGTGCAACTATGGTGAAATTATATTCGGGACAAATGAAGTGAAGGAAGATGTTAAAAAATATGTTAGAAGTAATTTCAAATTAAATGTAAAGGTTAATGATACTAGGCTTGGAAAGTAAAGATCAAGTGTTGGTGATCAACTAAAGATCTAAGTGTTAAGACATCAATATGAAAATGAGTTCGAGGAGTATCGCTATGGTTATAGGTTAAAGGAATATGCTTAATGTTAATGGAAAATAATTGAGGATTATAGAGTTAGGTGTTATGGATTTAGGTTGCAAATGAACATATCTTGCTCACTTAGATTTCTAAACACTCACATGAAGGTGGAAACAAAACTAGAGTTGGGATAATTCAAACTTCTTTATTGAAAAAATATATAAAATGATGAGTTATAAATTTGTCACTTCCATTTTGATTTTATTTTGGATCAAGTGAAGCAACATAATATATGAAAGATTCGGGCCAAAGTGTTTTCATCTCAGAGGTACAATTTTGAAAACATAAGTAAATTGTTTTGAATATTTTAGCATGCAATTTACAATTATATTCAAGATGGTTGAAATATAAGAGAATATTAAAAACATATTGCGTATGTGTTGCAAATGTTCAAGGGAAGAAAATTTTTATGGTATTAAGAAGATGGTTGTCAATGGAAAGGTCGATGATGGAAGACTAGAATTGTGACATAAAGACTAAGTTTTAATGGTTAATGTATAAGATAAAAAAGATCAATGTAAAATTGAATTAAACAAATATCACTAAGGTAAATATTAAAGGTTTAAATTTAATGTTAATGTTTAAGAATCAAATTTTATCAAAATTTGCATTAAACAAATATCACTAAGGTAAATATTAAAGGTTTAAATTTAATGTTAATGTTTAAGAATCAAATTTTATCAAAAAAAATTATAGGAATTTATGTTATGTATGAACATATCATACTTGTCTACTTTTATTTATAGTGACATGAAAAATGAACACACAATTAGAAGTGGCACAAGCCAATTTTCTTTACTAACAAGTTTATATGAAAATGGTGGAATGGTATGCATTTGGCACTTTCATACCGATCTAATTTGGTTTATGTTAAAGTAAAATACTTAACATAAAAAAATTGATCCATATTTGCTTTCTTCTCAAAGGTAGAAGAGATGCGCAAAAAAAAATGGAACACACTAAAAGTTTGGATTCCATGGAATTATCTGACTCAAAAACCAAGAATGATTAGTAAATAATTTAGAATATTTAGGTAGCCAATTCACTAGAACAAATTATAAGCCTACATTCAACACGGTGAGCCCATGCTTGTACTTATTTCCATAGTTTTTCTTTGGATTTTAGAACATGAAAGAGTTTTTTTCATAGCAATTGCTAATGCAAATAGGTAAGGAAAATAACATAGAAGAACACACTCCCAAAATTGGAAAGTTCTAAGAAAAAAAAAAAAACACATTTGGAACTAAGAAACTACACCATCTGTTTTGAAAATGCAAAGCTGTAAGTGATTATAAAAACACATGGGAGGCAGTATTATTGGAAAATGGGTTAAACCTAAGAAAATGAAACTATACAAGGTTTTGACATCTTAACATTAAAGATTATTTATTTTTTCTAATGGGCTATGTTAGTAATTGCAAAAGCTCATATCTTACTAGGATAAAACCCACCTCAATTGTATCAAAGGTTTTTTTTTCTTTTTCATTTTTCACCAGTAAACCTAGTTCCACTTCATTGATGAGGGATTTAATCACAGAGCTTTATCTTGAAGCGATCTAACACTTTTAAGGAAGAATAGGTAACAAGACGTTTCTTGAAAATGACTCACCCAAGGCTTAACAATTGATAGAAGTGTGTTAAAAATAGTTAAGAAAGGATGATAATAAGCATACATAAAGGCACACAAGGCACACTTACCTAAAATATTTACAATCATAAATAAATAAAAGGAAAGAAGAGTTGGTTCAGAACAATTATGAAGGCTATGATATGTCTCTAGGTGGGCTGATGACTTCCATAGAAGAAAATATGAGAGAAAATTCTAATGTCTTACATAGATGAAAATATGATGGAAAATCATAATGCCCATGGACATGGCATAAAACCTTTCATTTCAAAATTAAAAAAAAAAAAAAAATCAAACTAGCCCATGTTGGAGGCATGGTTATTGTCCAACCAATCCACAACTAATTTCATCCTCAATGTTTGGTGTTTTATTCTTCTTCATTATTAAGAACACATTTGAAAACATAAATAGAACAACAAAACTCACTACTATACCTTATTTCAAGCATACATTTCATGCCAAATTCCATTATATATTTTATTTCTTTGCTAAATATAAACACAACGTTCTCTACACAATATTATTTCTTCCTTTTGAACTATCAAAAACATATAGAAAATAGCAATGGGAATGGCTTTGAAATGAAAAACAATGAGTAGGTTCAATCTGACAAGCCACAAAAATAGGTAATCATATATTCAAGACAATGGACAAGTGGGTGAGGGGAGGCAAAGATAAGGGTAAAACAACAAGGAAAAATAATTAAAATAAAATATAAAGACTAAAATGAACATGATATTCATTAAAGCAATTGCATATAACCACAAAAGAGAAATTCCATTTTGAACACCAGAAAAACATACCATGGGATGATATTGAGAAGGCTAGATATTGTAGTAGCTATACAATGAGAAAGAGACAAATAAAAATATCTACAACACCATCCAAATGTAATCAAGTACAAGAAAAAACCATAATCAATGTTTTTTATTGGTAAAGTAGAAGAGTTGTAGCCACATATCTTATTTTTGAAACTAAAACATGCTCTAAAAGTTGAACTAAAGAACAACCCAACTATTCACTATTCAACCACCTTCAACATAGGATGTAGTGTGTGTAGGGATAGAAATGAACATTTTTTTTTCCCACATAACTAGAAATGCACAAACATAATTGAAATAAGAAACCAAGCAAAGGTATGTACCTTGACCCACCATAGAAGTCATGAAAAGATGAGAAAAAAAATAGAAAAAAATTATGTTAAATAATAGTGGCTCAACTAGAGAGAGGTGAACACAAGGGCTGAACCAATACCCAAAAATTCAGTCAGACCCATGTCAAAAAATAGAAGGAATGGAATGCTTTTTTGGAATGCAAAACAGACATGCACATGTACCTTATTCTATGAAGCAAAACATAGTTGAAAAACTAAATGACATGAATACCTAGTTGCCAACAAGATCAAGAGATTGAACAAACAATGCACTTCGTCTCGAGACCTGTGAAGTAGTAATCACAACCTGCCAAAAATTTCACAACCATAAGAATGACAAGAAAAACAACTATATAAACAATCCCAAAGAATGAAATACAAAACATTAACAAAAAATTACAACAAATGACACAAATATCAAACAAAGCATAGGATTAAATCAAAGTGAAGGCATACAAGGGCACCCAAAACCCTTTTTATTACTAGGAATTATGGAAGATCATTGAAAACACCACATCCAAACAATGACAAATGAACAAAGACAATCCCTGACACAATACTCCCAACAACATCAAATGAACATGAATAATTCCTAACAATAATCAATATAACACAACTAGCATCCACTATAATAGAGATTTCTTGGCATGAAGAATCAAGGCACATTAAGGCCAAGCAATGCTAGGTACATAACACTAGGTAATGCATTAACACCACCCTCACGAGAAATGCACAAACCCAATTCAAATGAATTAGCAACCAATTGAAGCTATATATATAGAGCCACTACAAAATGCATGAAAAGTGAGGTAAACCACCATTGGGGTAGAGCCTAACACAACACTCTGTGGGATTACCTCTAAAACACATAGTAATTCAACCAACATCTAAGAGAAATGATGAATTCAACTATCATCCAGTGTTTCCTCAACGATTAGATAAATACAATTACCAAGATCCAACACAATGGAGAGCAAATGACATGAAGAACTATAAAACCATGCCCACTAAGGCCTCCATACCACCACATTAATGCCAAGCAATGTCTAGTAAGTAACAATAGGCAATGCACTAATGCCACCTCATAAACAATGAGTAAATGGAATTCAACTAGGTAGAGCTATGTACCTATAACCACAATAAAATACATGAAAATAACACCAAACAAAAAATAAATAGGTATTAAAAATATCAATAACTCAAGAAAAAGGAGAAGAACACAATGCTTTGTAAACAACACACCTAGAACACTCATGACTTCAACTAACATCTACAACAACAACTATTACACTCATGACTTCAACTAACATCCACAACAACAACTATTGTCACACATTTTCCCCACCTTGAAAGCAATACAACATGCAACATCAAACCAAACATAGCACAAATAACCAAAAAAAAATAGAATGCATTAACCCCTCCCTCCCACATATTGTTCCTACAACTACCTTCCCCAAGTTCCCTAAACTTGGGAACTCCTCCATCTACTCAATGCCTTGACTTTTGATATGCTTTTAACTTACATGGTAAGTGCATTATTCAATGCCTTGAGTTTTGATATGCTTTTAATTTCCATGGTAAGTGTAGGCCATCAATGTCTTAAAGACTCTACAGACTGTATATATATTGATCTCCGTAAGTGCATTGGGATCTTGGATCTACTCAATGCCTTGAGTTTTGATATGCTTTTTCTTTCCATGCTTAAGTACATGCCTTGACTTTTGATATGCTTTTTCTTTCCATGCTTAAGTACATTTGAAGTTGCATTGGGATCCTCGATCTACTCAAGGCATATGTTTTCCTTTTAAGTACATTTGAAATTTTTGGTCATGTTCGAAGAAGTTCAGTATTCTCCAGTACTTTTATACTTAGTCGACTCTTCTGCTTACATGTTCCCTTTGTGAATATCTTGAGAATTTTTCTCTGTAAAGGATTTATTTTAACCTTTTTATAATTAAGGGAATAGCGTGATCAGAACAAAGGGAAACTGAATGGGCGTTGGCTGCCAAAGGGTTTGTGCAGAAGAAGATAGCATTAGTTATCTGTATCATCGGCCTACTCTTCACAATGTTACCTTCGTTCCTCTCGTGGACAAGGAATAATCGAGATATTGTATTTGATTTTCCACAGAATTACACTCCCATCTCTCCTACCATTAACCCTAGACCGCCTGCATCACACCCGAACCATATTACCCACACGATTCCACTCCCCTCTCTCCTACCATTACCCGTAACCCTAGCCAGCAACAATTTACAGATACACCATTCTATCATGTAAGATGCAGCTGCTTCTTCGGTTTTCATCTTCACCTTTTACTCAGTTTCTTTATATGATTTTGCCATAGCGGATCTCTTAACCAAATCCAAATCCAAATCCATAATGTGAAATGCAATGTTAAAATCTTATAATCTTATAGATAACACACCGCGAGTTTGCACCAGTCATATTGGAGATTGATAAGTACCATCCTGTCTGACACATTAGTGTGTATACATTTTTCAGATGATCAACCATAACCACATGGGATTGGCCGGAAACGGTCTATCGAATATATAAGGCTAAACCGTTTATGATTCTTAAAATGAGAATTAAATAAATTAGTCTAGGTTGGTTTTTTTGTTTTTAACTGGATTTGTACAGAGAGACATATTAAGGTGGAACGGAAATTTCATAAATCTGTGTATTGGAGCGTGTAAAATCAGTAATGAAGGGCCAAACACCTTAAGAACGGATCTATCATAAGAAGGATGAGGTGTAAAATCAGTAATGAATTCTACTCTTTGTGATATGCAGGATTCAACATTCAACGGAGGCTGTCTTCCACGGCAATGGTGAAAGCCCAGCAGCAGTATGGTCAGGATACCCAGTCTGTAATCGGTGGCACACAGAACCCTAGTCTCAATCTTAGAAATCTTTCCAACAAACAACTCATGCGATGAAAGAAAGCCGGGAAATATAGAGGTGTCGGTGCAATCGATTCTGGGTAGAAATCCGTGACACCAAAACTAAAGAACTTCAGAGGGCAAGTTCAGAGAAGACCAACTTCCTAGAGCCTGATATTACCTTCTCACAATTATCTCAATTATTCCATTTTGGAGTAATATCAATCATTTATTTATACAGCCCTTATCGTGTGTAAGGAAGTAATCATTTCACCGCTTCCTTATAAACGGTGTATGGGTGACCACCAAAACTCGAGGGCCAACCACCGATTACTAATTTGTCTTACGTTGCTTAAACAGTGGCCGCCTCAACCTTTCAAGCAACTTTTCTGTGTGAGTAAAAATTGTAATAGGAGATAGTTTGAAAGCATTTATTGAATTGAATTGGTTATTCTGTGTTTGGAGGTTTGCTCTGCATATATATATAGAGTTTGTAAACTCATTTTATCTTTTTGATAAAATTTGTTTTGAGCAAACGCAATATTTTTTGGTTTTATTAATTGCAAACCTGGTCCTTTATTTATTCCGAGTTTATTTGTTGAAGCTTGTGATTTTAAAAGGAGATTAAATAAAAGATTGCTATTTCGGCATTCAGAGTTTACTTATTAAAAGTGAGTGGAGTTCTTTAGTCTCAAAACCCCGAACCCGAAGTAGTGGGGCCCAAAGTTTGTACGCATTTTGCAATTCGACGATTGAGGCCGAAACCCGAAAAGCACCGGGGCCACACTCCATTCGCATTTTCGCGATTCAGGAGTTGAGGTGTGTGGCGTTGGGTGTTCGTGTTCGCCAAAATCCCGAACCCCGATTGGACCCGTTTTTTCTTCATTTGGTATCAGAGCCTATAATGTATTCTGCTATTGCTTAGTTCATTGCAGATTATTCCTGTTGGTGCCAAATTTTATTCTCTTATTTTCCTGCGTGAAGGTTTATTTAAATTATTTTCAAATTTTATATAAATGGCTGTGTTTGGTAGTATTTCTTCTCAGGTTCAGGTTCCTATACTGAGCGAGAAGTCATATGATACTTAGTATATTCGGATGAGGATGATTTTGCGTTCTCAGGATTTGTGGACTTATGTTATTGATGGTTATGTTGAGCCAGTTGATGTTGCAATAGAATTGATTCTATCTAATGCTGACCGTGTTTTGTTGAAGGAAAACATAAAAAAGGATAACAAGGCTCTTGGATTAATCTAGCAAGGATTAAATGAATCCATTTTTATGAAGATTGCTAGTGCTACATCTTCGAAGATGGCTTGGGACATTCTTGAAACCTGTTATCAATGGGTATCCAAGGTGAATATAGTCAAGTTGCAGAACTTGAGAAGGGATTTCGAAAATCTGAAGATGAAGGATAATGAAAGTGTTGATACTTTCATGACTCAAGTAATGAGTGTTGTGAACCATCTCAGGCAGTATGGAGATGATATTGAAAATAAAAGAGTTATTGAGAAAGTGCTGAGAAGTTTGCCCAAGAAGTTTGAACCTGTTGTTGTACCCATAAAGGAATTTAAGGATTTAAGTCAAATGCAAATTGATGAATTAATTGGTTCTCTTGTTGCTCATGAATCTAGGCTATCTAGATATGAAGAAGGATCATTGGAGCATGCCTTCAAATCACAACTACATATTACCAAAGGCAGAGGCAGAGGAAGGTCTTATACTCATGGAAGAGGAGGTCAATTTTCTGGTCCAAGGGGCAACATAGTTGAATCAGAGTCTGAGCAGAAGTTCTAGCAGAATCCTCCTACTTTAAGAGGGAGCAGCAAAAAACCTTGTGTTACACATTACTTTTGTCATCCCTATGATTGTTAATGATGTAAACCTATCTGTTTCCTTCAGAGAGGTCAGTGGCCTGAGTTCCTGAAGAAGGAAGGAAGAACTTTTCCTGAGAAAAGAAGTTGCATTTTCCTTTGTAAAAACCCTATAAAAAAGAAAGTTCGCAGGCTGCATTATAGCTAGGGTGCGAGAATGCCTGATTCTCGCAGGCTGCATCATAGCTAGGTCGTGAGGAGTTCGTAGTCTGCTCTACAGGCAGGGTGTGAGAATGCTTACACGTGGGAAAAACGAGCGTTTTCTCGAATCTTCTAGAAGGAGAAACTTCCATGGTGAGGTGGCATCCGAATAGTGTGGATCTTACTCGCTTTCATGATTTAGTGGGATCATCCTAACCTCCTCATCTTAACCTTTTCATCTTATAAAAGGAGAGGAGCTCTCATGCAGAAATTTAGTTGTTTTTGGCTTGGGATTGTTAGCTTGGTTAGAGTGGCTTTGAGATTTGTTTTGTCAAGATAGTTTGTGAGTAGCTATCAGATCCTTAGTCTCAGAATCCTTGGAGCAAGAAGTGTGTGGGGAAAGAAGGACAGTTGGAAGGGACCTTACGACATCAAGGCCATGGTTGTAATCTCTCTTTCACATTTAATATGATATAGTAATATGATTCTTTCCTATAAATCTTGTTGTGTTTTATTGCATAACTCCTTCATTATATGCATAGGTTGACATTGAATATACTTTGCTATCTTCACTTTGGTTGGTTTGTGTTTTCTTGGACCTGACTTCACAAGAGCACCGGAGCGAAGCGGGAACAACAGAGACCTAAGGAAGATCACCCAAACAACCCGTAAGCCCAAGTACCCTTGCAGGCTTTGTAAGGGTAGCCATCTTCTTAAGAATTTCCCTGGTCTATCTAAGGTTATAGAAGCATGGTCTACACACCCTCGCCAACCCATGTTGTTAGCCTCTGAAAAACATGTTGATGAACCCCCGTCAATCAATTATGATAAGGTTGGGAAGAAGAAAAGTAGAGTCAAGTTCCCGTGTATGTTATGCAAAGGGAGTCATCTCACTCACCTTTGTTCTCGTATGAACGAAGCCTCGAAATTACTGGAAGACATGATTGTTTCACAGCCTCAACTTCCAGCTTCTTATCGTAATCTTTCTTTGAACCCCCCTATATTTGATGGAATGATCACTCTAGTCCCTTCATTGGTCAATCTGGTCATGTCCATAGTTGAACCAGTTGACTAAGTGGTTGATCCAATACCATCCTCGGTCAATCCTGCTCTCCCCTCAGAGAGTGAAACTAAAGCGGTCTATCCGATCCCATCCTCGGTTGATCCCACTCTCTCGTAAGGAACCTCCTTATTACGACAACAACTCCTTAACATGTGCAATTTTTTTTTTTGTTTAAGGTGTGTGTGCATGTGTAAAAAGGAACAGACACACTTGACTCTACGTCACCACCCGACGACTAACAAGACGCAACCACGATGATCACAACAAGAAGACATAAGGCACACAACAAGTAACTGCAAGAATTAAACGACCACAGACATAAGGCACACAACAAGTAACTGCAAGCATTAAACGACATACGGTGTTATGTACAGTACGAACACAGATGGAATAATCCTTAGTAGTAGAGTTTATTATTTTTGCACAGGAAAGCAGGGCATTTAATCTTAGTTCTCTGCTCCGAAGAGAGAGAATGTCAGATAGGCTCCTGGCTGACTGCTCAGGCAGAAACTAGTAATCTCTGTCAGGTGTGTCACAAGAGTGGAAACCTTGCCTTTAAAGGGCCCGAGACTCTTGATACAGCACTGGATTCCTTACACAAAAAATAATCACACACACAGACTTATATACAGAGCGACTAGCTTTATCAGATCGAAGAGTATGATATCATACAACTATGAGTTTGGAAAATTCCAAAATATAGTACTAACCTTGAAATTAACCCTAAATTTAACAGCCCAACCCTAAGCCAAACAAATAAAAGCACCCTGCAGAAAGAACCCAGCGGAGAATATGGAGGTGTCTACATCCCGCCCGACACCAGCAAACCAAGCAACTAAACACTTATCAATAAGTACAATCAAGGATTAAAAGAACGACCACTTCCTCTACGGAAGACGCAAACAGAAAGGCTCCGACTACGACCACACATGGTTAAGACAAAGCATTATCTACGACCCAAATGGTATTAGTCACTGACCAAATTTTCTATTTAAATTTCATTAATCTAAGTGTTACTCTATCAACCCTTTGGATGTAAGGAAAATTCAATTGATTGTTATCCCTCATTTACATCTCATAACAACTGCTTGCGCTTAGTTCATCGACAATACGTTTTTCTTTTTGAGTTTACAATCCAACAATTCTAACAACATTAACCTGAAACAATATCCGCAAAACATTTTATTTACCGTATTCCGCAACTAATTAAAAATCCCATTCCATCTTGTATGCTATCAAACCCTAAAATTTCAATGACATTACGACACAACCTCACATTTATACCATCCTTACCTTGTAATACAACATCTATCACCTCACTACTGATATGTTATCCATACAAAATTTACGACAACTTACCATAAAACAATATTATTATTGCCTTTTATATTTGCCATAATTCTTGCCATTTAAGATAACAACAAAGCCACATTACAACAAAACTTTCCATAAAACAATATTAATACAATATTTTAATATGGCATTTTATATTGCAGTTTACATTTGCCATTTAAATAACAACAAGTCACATTACAACAATACTCTCCATAAAACAATATTAATATTGCATTTTAATATTACATTTATATTTGCATTTTATATTGCCATTTAAAATAACAACAAGGTCGCATTATTGGCTCAGGCCGGGTGCGATCCCCGGGTGATTTTGACGGCTTAGATGCCCCTGAGTCGCGGTTTCTCAAGCCACAGGTTAATCGCAGGTCCTGCACAAATTAACAAACAAACAAAAAACAACAAGGTCGCATTACAATAGCATCATTTCCCTAAAACATAATCAACATTGCTTGGTTTATAATTGGTTTGCAAACAGATATCAATAAAATACCTCCTTATTATTCATCACTAACCTTACACTGCCTTATGCTGCGATAACATTAATCTAAAACGAGTTATCATTTCATTTATAATATAATGAAATCCATGGAATATCGATAACTACGACAACAGAATATAATGCAATAACATAATAAATGCAACAAAATATAATGCAATAACATAATAAAGGCAACAGAATATTGATAAAGGCAATAGAATTAACAAGGCGAATACTAGAAGCTATCAAAAAGTAACTAAACGCGTTGTTACCAAAGGCCAGCTAGGTAGCTAATTCTGGAGCATACTAACATGCTACCTGTCAGTTATTAAGAGCGAAAACCTGGCGATCATAAATAGCATTGAAGGGCGTTAAGACCATTCGGTGCCAGGCAGGGGTAACACAGGCATTAAAATAGAAATCGCTCGGATGGATGGAAACTAACTGTCACTAAACCTTTGTCAACCTGAAGGAGAAAGGCTACCAAATAAAACTCAGTGAATGGAAACAAACCGAAATATAAACGACAGAGGTTATGGGTGGAAAATGGGGGCATTCCTCAGCGGAATTTAACGCAAAACGCGGAGCAAAAATACAAGAAGACGCAGAAGGAAATTCATTGCTTTACTTCCCAGGGATTAAACAACGGTGTTATTAGTGCACCAGATGAAACGAAGTCTCAGATCCAAAGTTACAAAACGAAAATGCTAAACGCCTGTTGCCAGAACGAAATCTCCTATCCAAATTTCAAAAACGAAAAATCCAACGCCTGTTGCCAGAACTAAATCTCATATCCCAATTTCAAAACAGAAAAGCCCAACACCTGTTGCCAGAATGACAATTGCCAGATCGACTGGTCATAAAAATAAAAAGAATACCTGAGCGAAATGCCAGAAAGAAAACCAAACGGGACGAGTTCAATTTTGCTAAGATCAGAATTTCGAAGGAAAAACACACTGGCTCTTAACCACTGAAATCCAATAGCAAGTGTAGTTTATGAAAGAAAATTATATCTAATACCCAAAATTAAGACAGACGTGTATACTATGTTTTGTTTAATAAAATGAAGGCTTCAGTAGGCATTGAGCCAGCATACCAACATATAAGCCTTTTTTTGAACTGGTATACCTCGAAGTTGAATGTACCCACCTATAAAAGCCAGACCAGAAGCCACCGCCACTGGCAATAAAAATTCCTTTTAAATCTGGCATCCATGCTTAAGAAGAAAATATAGCCAAGAAGTGGGATAACCCAAACCAAAAACTAAAATGCAACTGAATAGACTTTAAATAGAGGCCTCATAATCTAAGGCCGGAACCATAACCCACCGCTATGAAAGTACAGGTAAACAAAACAGCCGCAAACAAGTTTTGCACGATCCCAGATATTAAAAATATGGAACTAGAAAGTGATATTTCAGGAATCATTCAACACAAATTCAAGCAAAGCTCCAAAAGAAAAAGGATTTGGAAGAAAACTGCAGAAACCTAAAACCTAAGATCCAGTGCACTTCCTGCTGATATATCAAGGGAACTATCAATAGTGTCGCTTCACACAGCAAACATGTCCTATCAGATCTACAATAAAATAGCAAATAATGTAAACATGAAATTGACCCTAACACAACCATTAGTTCATGGCGCAGCGTCTGTAAAAGTCATCGAGGAAAACACATACAACAAACGCAAGGCACAGCGGGAGATCGCGCAGATCCAAGGAAGGTCGACAATGTCGAGATCATAAAATTCTTTTATCTAAAACCGACATGGAACAACAGAGTAAGAAGTAATAATTTTATAACTGTCCCACAATTACAATCGCTGAAGAGCAAGGCAAGAAACCAATTAATCCAACAAGAACCCAAGCAGTTTGAAGTTAAGTATTTTTGATCTCACAATGCCAATACAAAAAGGCTAATAACAATAAGAGAGGGCTAAGGTCCTAATACCTTCTATCATGCAAATGGAAAACATACTGTTGCCTTAACTCCCGCCTCGAATGATGACCTCGTGCTCCGTGCCGCTCCTGCTCCGCGCCGCTCCCTCTCGCCGACCGTAGAGACTACACCGGTACGTCCCAACCAATCTCTAGGGGTACTCTGCTTCCCCCTTGCCCCCCGAACCGCAAAGGGGCCACACACTATCCAGATGGTAGATCTAGCTTCCCAGCTCGCCTCGCAAGGCTGAGCTACCACTCCTATCCAAGCTGGAAAATCCCAACTCCTCACAAGCAATCAGTCAAGTCACAAATCCGACAGCGTAACGTTACGCTAACAACCGATCCCTTTCTTCCTCATCTTCCCTTTCTTTTATAGAGTTTTTCCCACCTCCAACCTTCCCTAAATCACATTTTAATTAAGTTTTAATAAAAAAAATACTAAATGATCTCGTTCGCACAAGTGTCGTCCATCCCCCTCTTTCCTCAAGTAATTATTTTCTTTAATTTATTAATTTACTAAATTCCCTCACCCACCTAGAGTTGCCCCTAAAATCACTCCTAGGTGTTCCTAGATTCCCTTACACGTTTAATTACTTTCCCTAAAATGAAGTTGCTAATTTTAGTTCATTTTAGAAGGTTCTTAATTGCAGATTCTTTACTATGTTAACCTCGCTTTTTACCATAAGTTCTCATCTTTCCTTTATTATGTTTCCTCCATTTACTTAGTTTCTCAATTCTTATTATTCCCTTCTTTCCCCTTTTTATTAGACCCAAAATGGCAGTTGCGCTATTAAATCTTTCCCATTTATTATTTATTTAATATCTTTTGTACTTTCACAAGTTAGGAAATAATTTCTTCTTTACAAAATTTTAAAACCATTAGTTTTAATTTAATTCTTACTCTCGTCATTTACCCCAAGAATTTTATGAAGACCCAACTATTACTTAAGTGGGTTTTTGTTTAAATTGTTATTTTTATTCTAGGTCTTTTTCTTAAGGTTAGACTAAATTTTTACCCTAGAAAAGTTTTAGACTTAGGACTTAAATTATGAACTGGGTGACACTTGGTTAGGGAAGTTGTTTAAGGATTTCTTAAGGCGTTAATGTCTTAGGGCCATCTAGGTTTTTTTCTTCATCATCATCAACGCGACGTGCCCTTCAGGACGCACTACGTGCTCCAAGGGTGCCACTCGCCTCATTCGTTTCTTTTGTGTGACGTGCCCTTCAGGATGCACCACGTGCTCCAAGGGTGCCACTCGCTTCTTGTGGTTCTTTTGTGCGACGTGCCCTTCAAGATGCACCACGTGCTCCAAGGGTGCCACTCGCCAACTTGTGCTTCTTTCGCACGACGTGCCCTTCAGGATGCACCACATGCTCCAAGGGTGCCACTCGCCAACTTGACTGATTGGTAGACATCTATAACCCCTGGAGTCAACACTCCGCCAGGTGAATTTGTGGGAGACTAAGGGCTCTAAGGAATAAGGCCCCCGCCTTATTGCGCGCCCCTTAGAATCATCATGAGCAACTGTCGTAGTCTTCCCTCACGGCATCGTGGATCCTCTCGAACTAGGTAATCGTTAACCTACAGTTCGAGCCATGGCGGGAGTGCTAGTAGGATGTGGCAGGGTTGATGTCCACATCTCTCCCTCAACCTCTCTGGAAATCGTGTGTGACCCCTTTACTCCATATGTGAGTCTGGTCGGCAAGCTATTGTCAGCCTGCATCATTAACAATCGTGTCAGAACATGTCAACATCATATCATCAAATCAATGAAATATCACAGTAAATAAATCAACCCAAATAGCAC
>ML805098.1:364631-380857 GCA_009831015.1 Picea engelmannii | reverse complement strand
TTTTGGTTTTACTAATCGTAAACCCGATCCTTTATTTATTCCGAGTTTATTTGTTGGAGCGTGTGATTTTAAAAGGAGATTAAATAAAATATTGTTATTTCGGCATTCAGAGTTTACTTATTAAAAGTGCATGGAGTTATTTAGTCTCAAAACCCTGAACCCGAAGTAGTGGGGCCCAAAGTTTGTAGGCATTTCACAATTCAACGATTGAGGTTGCACGTTGTTTTGTATCAAGGGTTTGAAAACCCTGAAACCCGAAAAGCACTAGGCCCACACTCCATTCGCATTTTCGCGATTCGGGAGTTGAGGTGTGTGGCGTTGGGTGTTCGTGTTCGCTGAAATCCCGAACCCCAATTGGACCCATTTTTTCTTCATCGTGGAGAATCGTTACTTGAATTCTTCGAGTAATGAGATGGAAAACAATAACAAGTCACTTGCGGGAAGTACCCGCAGCATGGGGTGTTGCGTCTTTCTTCCCAGAGATCATCAGAGCCTTTGGCAGGACATTAGCTTGGCTCAACCTAATTACCCATTAACGGTTTGGTCATTCCATGTTCCTCTCCATACTTATTCTCTTCCTCGTCAACAACTTGTCTTTTTACTATAGCAGCTGATAATCAGAGTGCCTTCAACTACAATACTGTCGCTTTTGCATTATATTCATCTGAGGTTTCAAAACCATTGCAGTCAAATAAAGCTTCTACTACCAATATGGAAGATAACCTTAATGATAACAAGGCTTATCATTCGGCTTCATGCTTATTGAAAGAGATAATCAGTCCATACGTTCCTTTGCCTTTACCTGTGCTAACCACTCCAAAATTTCAGGTTTGCATTCCAATGCAATCAAATAAAGCTTCCACTTCTAATGTGGAAAATAACCTTGGAGATAGCATTTCTTATTACTCAGGTTTAGGTCTATTGGACGAAATGATTATGATTTTCCTCAAGAAAGCTATGATTATGGCATGGGTGTTGATCTGTATAATTAGAATTGTACCATTTGCCTATTGACTTGCACAGGCCTGGTACTTGGAAGTAGTAATTCTTGAGTATAATATTCCATCCTCCAATATATAGATATATTTAAGTTAAATCTACGGTGTGGACTCTCTGTTCCAAGTTTATTATAATGGCAGTTTATAGTTCTTTCTAATGGAATAATTTCTTGACAGTTTACAGCCCCATATGAAACATTTCAACACCCATAAGCATGTACTAAATAACCTCAACAAGTATAAATAACATTTATATAACAGGCAGTAGATATGGAACACGCCTATCTATTATCTCTGCCTGATATACTAAATATGTACCATCAATTACTTCAGAAGTTTATAACAACAAATAATTAAATATTTCTGACCTGTATATGTGCAAATACATAGTAGGGAATAACTTAGAGACTGGCTTGCAGATTTCTGTTGTAATGAAGTCCAGTGGAAGATGGATAAACAACACTTCTGATATACAAATTTTCCCAGCATAATAGTTGACCATTCCTAGCAAATGAACTACCTCCAACAACCTATACACTGCCCATAAAATATATAGCGCCCTCCTAGTTCTTGGTCTTGAGGATATATGACTCTCCACACTAATATTTCAGTCAACAATAGATATATCTCATAGCTGGTGGAAGGGTTTGACCTCCTGGCTGTATATATTTCTCAGCAAAGGTTCCATGCCCCTTCAAGTAGACCCAACAACCCCCTTATCATAATACAATGATCTGCACAGAGAGATTTGTACAACAGATAAGAACTCGTACAAGACCTGGTAAATATGCCCCAGAATGTAGTATGCAGCTCCTAGAATGTATAAAACTCAACCTCCACAATGGGAAAGCTTAATGGATGTATGGTTCAGCCTCCACAATAATATTTGACTAGGGTGTATAGTTTCAACACCGAAACCAAAGATAAATGCAAAGGGTTTCCAAAAACCCTAGACTCTCTTCTCAAGAGCTCTCAAATCTATTTTCCAAATGAGAGGCTAGTGGAATTATTTCTTAGAGAGATTAGGAAGATGGGGAAATTACAGTCCTCCCCACCCAAGATTGTTTTCCCTCAAGCAATTTCAATCCTGGATGTTGAAGTACCTCCTCTCCTTCCCATGTAGCATCCTCAATAGGAAAATCCTTCCATTTGACAAGGTACTCCCTGACAGTTTAGTTCCTTAGCTTCCACTCCTTGATCTCCAAAATCTCCTCAGGAACCAAAATCAACTACCCCTCTTCATCCAGTGGTGGTAACTCAGTAGAGGTAGCGATATGTTGTCCCAATGTCTTCTTGAGACATGAAACATGGAAGACATTATGTATTTTGCATCCCTCTAGAAGCTCTAGCTTGTATGCCACCTCTCCTATGCGCCTCAAAATCCTGTAGGGTCAGTAGAATTTGGGTTTCAATTTTTCTACCCCCTTCATCTTAAGTGACAACTTCCTATAGGGTTTCACATGTTGGTACACCAAGTCACCAACCTTAAAACTACGTTCCATCTAATGCCTGTTTGCATAGACCTTTTGTTGATTATGAGCCATCTGCAAAAAAAAATTAGGGTCCGTAGAATATCATGACTCTTTTGAATCCAATATTTAGCTTGAGGTGCTCTGTTGTCTCCAAACACCTGATCCACAAATGTAGGTGGGTCATATCCATACAAATCTCGGAAGGGTGTCATCCCAATTGACATGTGATAGGTTGTATTGTAGCAGTGCTCACCCAAGTGTAGCCACTTTATCCATGTTTTTTGTTGTCCTGACACATAATTCCTCATATAGCCTTCAATAAATTTATTCACAATCTCGGCCTACCCATCCGTTTGAGGATGGTAGATCATTCTAGGTGTCAATTATGTCCCAACTAACCAAAAACGTTCCTCCCAAAATCCTCCCATGAACCTGCTATCTCTGTCACTGGCAATAGTTTTTGGCAACCTGTGCAATCAAAATACCTCTCTAAAGAACAACTATGTTGCCTGTGTTGTGCAATATTTGGAGGGTATGGAAAAAAAATGTGCAAACTTCGTGAGCCTATCGACCACCACATAAATACAATCTTTTCCCTTCACCCGGGGAAACCCTGTGATGAAGTCCATAGAGATGCTTTCCCATTTGTGTTCTGGGATGGGAAGTGGCTGAAGTAATCCGGTCGGTTGAGTATGCTCCACTTTGTTCTGTTGGAAGACTTTGCATTCCTTTATGAATCTCAACACATCCGTCTTGAGGCCTTTCCACGTAAATCTTTCCCTGATCTACCTGTAGGTTTTCAAGTACCCAAGGTGTCCCGCCAAAGGTGAATCATGTGTTGCATGTATGATTTTTTTCTTCAACTGAGATTATGGTATGAAATAGATCCTATATTTGTAATAAATGATGTCATCCATAACTTGGTATCGATCATCCTGGATCTGACCATCTAGGATCTCACAAGAAAATCTATCCTTGGAGTATTCTACCAACAGGAGATATTTCCAATCAAATGAAATATCCATGAGGGAGAGAGTGGATGGTACCCTGGAAAGGGCATCGGGCACCACATTGTTCTTTCTCTTCACGTATTCAATCTTGAAATCATATGCTTGAATTTTTTTGATCCACTTCTGCTGCCTCTCACTCAATTCTTTCTGCTCCATGAAAAACCTCAGGTTGTTATGATCTATCTTCAATTTGAACTTGTTCCCCACCAAGTACTGTCTGAATTTGTCCAATGCATGCATAATGGCCAACATATCCTTATCATATATTGAATAATGTCACTCATACTCCCTATGTTTGTGGCTATCAAAAGCAATAGGATGATTATTTTTCATCAACACAACTCCTATCCCTATCCCTGAAGCATCACACTCAAGTACAAATGGCTGAGTGAGGTTTGGTAAGGCTAGCACAGGGAATGAACTCATTACCTGTTTCATTTTCTCAAATATCATCTGTGCCTCATCTTTCCAACTGAAATATCATTTCATAGTGAGATCTGTAAGAGGTGTTTTCAACTATGAGAACCCCTTAACAAATTTCTTGTAATAAGTGTGGAGCCCTAGGAATATTTTTAGTTCTGTCAAATTTTTTGGGGTAGGCCACTCTATAGTTTCCTTGATTTTCTCCTGGTGGACCTAGAAACCGTTTTCCTCGATCACATGCCCCAAGTAAAGAATCTTATTCATGTCAAAATCACATTTGGACTCTTTTACGTAGAGTTGTTGCTCCTCCAAAATCCCCAATAGCTCATCCAAATGCCTGAGATGATCCTCCCAAGTCATGTTATAAATGAGAATATCATCAAAGAAGACCAACAAAAATTTCCTCAACTTCTTATTGAACACATGGTTCATGCAGGACTAGAATATAGCAGGAGCATTGGTTAGCCCAAACGGCATAACCAAGAACTCATAATTCCCATAATGGCATCAGAAGGAAGTCTTCTGAATATCTTGCTCTCAAACTCGAATCTGGTGGTATCCTGAACGAAGATCAATCTTCGTGAAATATTTTTCTTCCTTCAACTCATTCATGAGTTCATCGATCCTCAGAAGTGGGTACCTTTTCTTTATGGTTTTCTTGTTAAGTGCTCAGTAGTCAATGCACATCCTCATGGAACCATCCTTTTTCTTAACCAATACCACCAAAGAGGAAAAAGGGCTAGAACTAGGCCGAATGTGACCCATATTTAACAAATCCTTGATGGTTTTTTCTATCTCATCTTTGTACATCTTGGGGTGGAAGTAAGGATTGGTTATGATAGCCTAAACCCGTTCTTCTAATTCTATAATATGTTCAAATCCTCTATCTGGGGGTACTCTTGGACGAATGTTAGCAAAAACCATCTGATGTTTGCGAACCAATGCCTGAATATCGTCTGCATATTATCGAGGTCAATCTAGTGGCTCCCTGTCATAAATGTAGCACTCAACTACCCACTCTATGTCTCCATGTCGCATCACTGCCTCCATACTATGAGATGACACAATCTTGGGTGGATATTGGTGCATATCCCGTAAAACCACCTTTTTTTCCATCTGGTCCCATGAACTCCATTTCCATAGTCCTTTGATGAGTAGTGTATTTCCCAATGGATTATAATCACTAAACTTCAAGAACCACATTAGTGTCTAGCACATCCACAAAGAAATCACCTGTCAATGTATAATTCCCCATGGTTATTTTCAACTTGGGGATCCATCTAGTGCATTCCATCTTATAGCCTCCAGGTATGATCACGGTGAATCCCTCAAAATCCTCCATCGAAACCTCTTGCCTCTCCACCAAAGTTGCATCTATAAAGTTGTGATATGTCCCACTATCAATCAACACTATAACCTTTTTCCCCTGCAGGTCTCCTCGGAATCTGAAAGTGTGATACTTGGGAAGTCTTGCCATGGATTCCATAACAGAGCCCTTATCTCCAACCTGTGACGTCTCCTCACTTGATGTTTGGTGTCCTTGTTCTTGTTCCTTCTTCTCTTCCTCATCATCACTATCACTACCTGAATAGACCTCAATATAATGAGCCTTTCTGGTCTTGGCCTTCTCAGCACACTTGTGCCCTGGTACCCATGACTCTTGACAACTAAAGAACAATTTCTTCCTCCTTAGATCCTTTCTTGTTTCTTCATCCATATTAGGCTTCCTAGCCCAATCCATCTGAAATGGTTTGGTTTACTTGCTCTTCTGTGGGAAGGTGGGTTTTGGAGGAAACCTTCTCTTAGTAACAACATCCTGCATGTCCCTAGTATGGTTGACTGCATCCTGCAAAGTGGTGGTTTTGTAGGCCTTCACCCATCCACATAATGGCTCTGTTAACCCCTCAATGAACAACATCATCAAGCGTGCCTCAAATATGTATGTCACCATCACTACTAGTCTCTAGAGCTCAGAGATAAATGCCTCTGGGGTACCTGTCTGCTTGAGCTAAGCCAACTCTCGAAAATGGATCTTTGGGTCTTTCCTGTCAAACCTCTCAATGATCCTCTGTGTGAAATTAAGGTATGAAATGATGCATGAATGACCCAGTGTCACTAACGTATGGTACCACCACTCATGTGCTTCTCCATCCAAATGTTAGGTGGCAAGATTAATAGCATCAAATTCAGCCATTTTGTTGAGATAGAAATAAGTGTCCAACTTCTGCACCCATGCTCTAGTAGTGCATTTTGATGACCCATAAAAGTTTGGAATGGTCACTTTCCCCAATGTGTGTTGTAAATATGTGTTTTGGGACATCGTCCCTTTGGCCTCCCTAGGCCTATTCTTTCTTTTTAAGTGGAAAAAATCATGAAAGGACGTGGCAGCCTGAAAATCATTTCCCAATATCCAGTACTCCTTCAAATAATCCCGAAAGGGTATATCCTGATCAGTATGCTCCATTCTCCCTGATGCATCATTATCAAGGAATTGAGGCATGGTAGGCCTAGGTGTCCTGGTGTACAAATGGGGGTGGCTATGCATGGTGGTGTGAGAATGGATTCCTTCCCCATTAGTAGAGTTCCTTTCACCATTATGATTTTTCTTGTCTTGACTCCCCATGGTGTTAACTGCCATTTGCCCCATCAAATCCATTATTGATTTATGGCCCCTGTCCAAATCATTCAATGCGATGAGAAGACTGCTAAAAGCATGTTCATCTTTGTCACTCATGATGTCTTCACCCTTATCTACCTTATTTACCTTAGGCTGAGCCTCTTATTCCTGAATTGGTTCTTCCCTGTCCAATGGAGATTCTGGACTCTGGTATCTCTTCCTTCTATGGGTGATGTTCTACCTATCCTCCCTATTCATTTACTGCCTAATTCTTTTAACATTTAGATCCCCAGGGCTGAGTGAGGAACATGCTCTGATACCAATGTAATATTCCAACCTCCAATATATAGATATATTTAAGTTAAATCTGCGGTGTGGACTCTCTGTTCCAAGTTTATTATAATGGAAGTTTATAGTTCTTGCTAATGGAATAATTTCTTGATAGTTTACAACCCCATATGAAACATTTCAACACCCATAATCATGTACCAAATAACCTCAAGAAGTATAAACAACATTGATATAACATGCATTAAATATGGAACATGCCTATATATTATCTCTGGTTGTCATATTAAAGATATACCATCAATTACTTCAGAAGTTTATAACAACAAGTAATTAAATATTTATGATCTGTATATGGGAAAATATGCAGTAGGGAATAACTTAGAGATTGGATTACAGATTTTTGTTGTAATGAATTATAGTGGAAGATGGATAAACAACACTTCTGATATACAAATTCACCCAACATAATAGTTGACCATTCCCATCAAATAAATGACCTCCAACAAGCTATACGTTGCCCAAAAAATATATTAGTTCTTGGTCTTGAGGATATCTGACTCTCCACACTGATATTTCAGTCAACATTAGATATATCTCATATCTGGTGGAAGGGTTCGACCTCCTGGATGTATATATTTCTCAGCAAAGGTTTCACGCCCCTTCAAGTAGACCCAACAACCCCCTTCTCATAATACAATGATCTGCAAAGAGAGAGATTCGTACAACAGATAAGAACTCGTCCAGAACCCAGTAAATATGCCCAAAATATAGTATGCAATGCCTAGAATGTACAAAACTCAACCCCCACGATGGGAAAGCTTAATGGATGTATGGTTCGGCCTCCATAATAAGTATTACACCCATCACAATGAGGAAATCGCCCCCACAATGGAAAACCCGTCCCACACTAGAAAAACACAACTGACTCACACATGGAACTGACAATGCTCAAAGATATTTAGTTGTAAGAAGATAAATCTATGTATCAATGAAGAACAATGACAAAACCTAAAGTGATCATGTCCTCAAATCTGACTAGGGTGTTTATTTTCCAAAGATAAATGCAAAGGGTTTCCAAAAACCCTAGACTCTCTTCTCAAGAGCTCTCAAATCTATTTTCCAAATGAGCATATGCAAGAATTGATAATAGAATCCTCCTATCCCCTCTTTTAATACTTCTAACTGTAAATGTGTTGAACCTGCATAGAATAGATCTAGCTAGAAAATATCACACACATTTGCAGAGAGAAATTGAGAAAGAAGAAGAAAGAGTTCTCATTAACCGTTTTGAATAATGAATAATTTACACATGATATACTATGTATAACTCAATGATTTCGACTGGAGGATAACCAATGCACCATAGTGGTGGTATAGAGTGATTTGGACACACAACAATAGTTACGGGAGTGAACTTCCACCTAGTCTAGTCTCTCAGGCAGTTACAGGAGTGAACTGCCACCCAGTTGAGTTAACTAGTCAACTAGTCTTCAGTTAACTAACTGAACAAAGAGTAGTGAGGAGTTAACTTATGGAATCAAGGATAATGTGCCACTCTGGTGATGATACCAAGGCAAGGTCGATTTATCATGGTGATGATCCCAATGTTGCATGGTGACAAAACCAATGCAACATCTAAACTCAACTCAACTAGTCAAACTGAAGTGTCAATTGAAAGAGAATATTCTCTAGGTGGAATATTCTCCCCTAAATTATAGGAGACTGGATAATGACTAATAAACAAGGAAAACCTTAAAAAAAAGAAATCCTAGGTGTGTGTGAAGTAACTCCAACACCCCCCCTGAACATCACTATGGTGAAAATAAATATTGGGTCTCGACAATGAGGCCATGTTAGGTACCCAAGTACAAAAGATACACTAAAAATAAAGTGAGGAAAGATGGAAAACCTCATGGGAAAAACCCCTTCTCAAGGTGAATATGACTTTCTTTCTGGTGCTGAAATTCATCATCTGATACACGAAGAGAAGGTTGACATAAACCTTGGGAACATGCGGCACATTCGTGAAGCTTTCGTTGGTGATTTCAATCCTTCCTTTGTCGGTGACTTCGACAGAAGAGGTGTCCCCCATCAGAATCAGAGGACCTTTGCATGCATCCAATGAAGAATAGAAATCTTCTGAGGCATCCATGTGATGTGATGCTCTTGAATCTATGATCTAAGCATCGAGAGAGGAGTGGATGGTAATCAAGGCATGGCAAGAATTTCCTTTCTTGGAATTCAGATCTTCTGGCTTCTTCTTCTTTGCACCCTCGAGGATGCAATCTCCAAGTTTGTTTTTCTGAAGTATTTGAGACATCAAATATATTTGTTTTTGCATGCATGCAGATTCCGAATGGAATCCTTTGTGACAGTACATGCATTTCTCTCCTTTTCTTCCCTTTTCCCCTTTGGATCTAGAGGCATCGGTGAAGGGTTTTGTGTACCCTTCCTTCTTCGGATGTGCATGAGATTTTCGTTTATCTTTATCTTTGACCATGTTAATGAGCTTGGTTTTCTCTTGTGTCGGGTATTCGATAAATTCCTCAAGAGAAGGCATATTCTAGGTGGCTCCAGAGGTGAATCTGATAGTATGGAATGTGGATACTAATACAGAGAATTCAAGACCAAGCTTGGAGAGAATGGTGAGAACCATTTGTTTTTCCTCTGCCGATTTATCAACCCTGCAAGCTTTGAGTTGTGACAGTAAATCCTTGAATTTTTTAAAGAAATCTTGGATATTGTCGAAGCTTTTTGGATCCAATGTGAGAAGCTCCACCTCCATCATGTGTCCCCTCATCTCATCCTATTTTCCAAATATCCCTTCCAAGGTTTTCCAGGCTTCATTGGGAGTCTTACAAGAAGATATGCGAAAAAGGAGATCAGGAGAAATAAGACTACAAATTGTTATGAGTGCCTCATCCATGCGATTTAAGTACTTGTATTTTTCTATGGCTGATGTTGGCTCTATATATGTATTCATGGTTAACCTGTACAACCCTATGGATCAGATATGTATGGCTATTTTCTCCTTCCATGCAAAATAGTTGTAAGGTGTAAGAATGAATTCTTTTTGGAATTCCATCTTTCCGCTGTCTTCAATCTTTTGTACTTGCAAAAATTTTGGTGTAGCTTTTTATTAGCAGTCCATCGGATCTGATACCATGTAAATGTGTTGAACCTGCACATAATAGATCTAGCTAGAAAATGCCACACACATTTGCAGAGAGAAATTGAGAAAGAAGAAGCAAGAGTTATCATTAACCGTTTTGAATAATGAATAATTTACACATGATATACTCTGTATAACTCAATGAGTTCGACTGGAGGATAACCAATGCACCATAGTGGTGGTCTAGAGTGATATGGACACACACCAGCAGTTACAAGAGTGAAATTCCACCTATTCTAGTCTCTCAGGCAGTTACGGGAGTGAATTTCCACCTAGTTGAGTTAACTAGTCAACTAGTCTTAAGTTAACTCACTGAACAAAGAGTAGTGAGGAGTTAACTTAGGGAATGAAGGCTAATGCGCCACTTTGGTGATGATACCAAGGCAAGTTCGAATTAGCATGGTGATGATCCCAATGTTGCATGGTGAAAAAACCAACGCAGCATCTAAACTCAACTCAACTAGTCAAACTGAAGTGTCAACTGAAAGAGAATATTCTCTAGGTGGAATATTCTCCCCTAAATTATAGGAGACTGGATAATGACTAATAAACAAGGAAAACCTTAGGAAAAGGAAATCCTAGGTGTGTGTGAAGTAACTCCAACACTAGCTTGAGCTTTTCTTTCCTTCTCTTATGAATGTGGGATAATGTTACCTTGATTATTTTCTGCCCTAGCCCACGAGAACTCAATTAGGCTAGCATAATTTTTTCTTAGAGAGATTAGGCAAATGGGGACATTACATTGAGTTTTATTATTCTTAAAACCTATGTACAAGCACAAAAGAAATTGACTTTACAAGTTTTTATTCAATCGGAGATGTGTTTAAGTTGATTACATTAAGAAATTTGGACATAGTCTCATGTTTCTGTCGATAGTTTTAACATGCGTAGGCAGATTAGGTTAACAAATTTCACTACTCGTGATCACCAAATATTGTGAGTCTCATGTTTAAGTTGATTAAGTATAAATTTATGTCATGTTTATGTTGAAGAGATTAACTATATTTGAAGACATGGAATGATTTAATGTTTTAAGTTTTTTTAAGTAAATAATATTTACACATTTTCACATAGTTTGATTTTAATGATATTTTGATTTATGGAAGAAAAATGTTAAGATTTTTTAAGTTAATTTTCATGTTTAAATATTAAATATTATAACATATTAAGTTAACTTAATTTTTTTTTAATCTTAGATTTATCAAGCATTAAGAGGGATAATTTTTTCTAGATGCAAACGTTTTCTATAGTTTTGTTATCTAAAAGAAATTTTTATCTCAAGATTTTTTTGCAAAAGCCTGTAAGAAAGTTTTTTTTTCATTTCACAATTTTGTGATTATATCACTAAATTTTTAAGGATTAACGTCAAGAGACTTGGGAGTGTTTCACATTCCATTGAGACATCAATCTTTCAAATTATTGCGGCATTGTGCACCTCCCCATGATCAAACATTTTGAAATTTCACTTCGTAGTCTTAGAAAAGTTATCTTCAGAAGACTTGTAAAAATACTAAGCTTCCAAACTCTTCACAATCTTTCCCAAAGTTAAGTCCTTCCATGGATATATTCTTGTTATATTGCCAAACCTGATTATGTGGAGGGCATGCACATTGAGATTACATGTTTTTTCTTGATTACCCACCTTACCATTTTCATAAATGAAGAATCTCATAGTTATATATTTCATTACTATCATCCATAATTAAACTATTATGACTAACTTCCCTGCAAACACCTTTTTTCCTAGAACTGTGTCACGACCACCATAAATAGTAGCATTTGAAAAATAAATCATGGATGAATGTATTTACTAACAATACTAACTACTAATGATTGATGTTGTTGTTTTGGATAAGTTATAGGGTCCAACATCATGCCTAATAAAAGGAAACCTAAGAGGGAAGAGAAGATTGAGGAGCTCATATAAGAAGGAGAAACATTGGTAGAGCCTGAAATGAAGAAGTCCTCAAACCCTTCTATGGGAGACTAAATGAAATATGGGCCTAGACCATAACCCACTATCGGGTGAGATATATCAGATGTTTAAAGAGGAGACTTAACTGGAGTCCTTTCTGTAGCCAAGAGAGAATGACATTGACTTGGGAGTATTTCATAACATCATGAGATCATGTTTCCACAAGGTGGTAGCCAGACCAACTCTCATTCCCTATACAAATATAATCTCTTAGCTAATTAGTCACACAAACATCGAGAAAAATAGATTAAGGATGAAAATGGGAAGGGCATTGCATCTTTTTAGCCTTCAAGTCTAGATATCTATTACAAGTTTTCAAACCTTGAAGTTAGGATCATTGATGATTGGGTCATATAGTTCACCGAAAACAATAATTATCATGAAATTGTGAAAGGATGGTGGACAATAGAAAAGTTATTTAAGTCACACCAGGAAAGTATATACCCAACCACATGCCTCTAGCCTCCATACATGTATGTAGTTTCCTTAATAAGTAAATTGTATGTAGAAAATTATGCAACACAATTCAAGAAGTCTTGGATCCATATGAAAAGAAGTCTTGGATCCTGCTACTATGCTAAGTGGTAAAGGATGGCAATATTTGCAATCAATCATCCATATTATCCACAACCATGATGGATGTTATCTCAAGAGAATAATACCACATGCTAGGGATTCATCCATAATTCTTTATGTCATCATATTTACTAGATGTGGTATGTGTCACAAATAACTTCACAATAATGGGATAGCAATGACATCTAAATGACAAAACAATCCATGTTTACTTCCAGGTCCTATGGGAACACAAATACATGAATGAATACACAAGGATTTGTGATAACTTCATAGCTCCTATCTACATCGTTGTTGTAATCTTGTATATTACAACGTCATTCATAGAGAGGCTACAATATAAGAATAAAACACACATACTCACGAATGAAGAGAGTAATTGGGAAGGTAAACCAATCCACTGTTTGTTCCTTATTCATGAGTATAAATACATATGAGAGATGGTTGGAGCAATTGTACCTGCTCCAACTAATCATTCCTTAAGATCATTTATGTTACAATATTGCACTTACTTACATATTTATCCTTATGTATTCCTATATTTACTTATGTATTAAAGTATGATGACTATTACAAGGGTCTAAGAGGCCTCCCACCATCTCCCCCACACTCAAATCCTTGCTCGTCCTCAGCAAGTGTGCACCAATGTTATGGGTCTCTAATGCTACAAAAGTACCCTTATTGTGTACCACCCATGCATACCAATAGGTAACTTGGCTGCAACAACTGCCAACTGGATAGGGTGATAGACGTATACAAGGTTTATTGTGACTAGTCTCAATTGTATCTGAGTGACTATATATTATAGGTCCCATCTCCTCAATCTCCATGTTCTGTGTTCCTCATCAAGAGTCACCCCAGTTGTTGTTATTGTCAAGTCAATCGCTCAATTCATACCTAGATTGCTCACGCACTCTGTTAGGTTGTTGCTCTCGGAGGATTCGTTATAGGGAATCATGAAGGTCTGTGCCATCGGCCACTCATACCATTTTTTTTTTATCATGGCCCAAAAAACTATTTTGCAATTCTTATACTCAGGGATAATCAATTCAGTGTTCACATCATCTTTTCTTTAAGTGATTTGTGTGTGTGTAAAATGTTTCTCTTGAATTCCTTCGACCACTACTCATCATAAGTGTTATGCTCACTTTGTCACTTTTCCTCTTTCAATGCTCAATCTTTTATTCAAGTGTTTAGTCACTGCTCTATTCAATTCTCTAGAGTCTTAGATTTTTATATTAAGGATGACTCACCAACTCTACGACTATACAAGAAAATTTTCCTAGCCTCGACTTACATTACATGACTAGAGGGGATCATGAAGACGCATGTTTAACCCCCTCATTTATTCTTTTAACCCCCTCCTTTATGTTTTGACTAGAATTTTCCAAGACATCTTGAACTGATACAATAGAAAATATATGTTTTTACATTTTGAGTAACATATACTCAACTAGATTCAACTATGACCCGAGTCTAGTCGACTCAACTCCTACTAGACTAAACACTCCAACTACAAGGTTGACTTGATTATGGAGTCGACTATAAATAACAAACTTAAACTAGCCATATCCTTCATGTAATACTTTTCATGTGGCGAGATTTCAAAACAAATCTAATACTCTTACAATGGTATCCATGACTCCATTTGCTTTTATGCTTCTTCATTCCACCAAAGTCTTCTTAAACATTCAAACATTATACAAATGTTTGTGCCCATATTCTCGACTAACTATCAATATTATGTAGTCAATTGGTTTTACAGATCTTTGCCTCCCTTAATTTAGCACAAAAACGATAGGCCTTTTCGCTAGTTAAGCCGAAAGGCGTATACCTATTGGCAATGGGCACAATTAATCACCTTTTAATTTAAAATTCTAATCTAATGGTTAACAATTGAAGATGCTGGCATATTCTTAGTCGTCCTCCCAAATCAATGAATGTGATTTACTCTTCATAACTTCCTTGTATTTTTGAATGCATCCTTTAACCTGTTTACTTTTTAACATTTACCTAATCATCTTAAAAAATTACTGTAGCACTATATGATAACCACTTTTAAATGATTAACCTTTGGGATTACCACCACGAATTTCATTTTCTGATTTTTATTAGCTGTCGATGTGTTTCATTTTCTGACTGTGGGTTTCATTTTCTGACTGTCCACTGTCCGCGCGTTTCATTTTATATGGATGCATGCACGCAGAATGGAAGATGGCGGCCACTGTCTACGCGTTTCATTTTATATGGATGCATGTAGGCCGAATGGAAGATGGCGGCTACCACTGCATCTCCATTGTTCTCGTTTAACTGAATTCAAGGATTAGTGAAAAGCCTCTTTTCTCTGTAAATATGCAGCTAATGTTGAATTCACGCCTGATGAGATCTGATCACGGGATTGAAGTAGTGACAATAGTACCATCCCTAGTTTTTGGACCCTCTATTACAGCAACCGTTCCGAATAGCATTGAAGAAACGTTATCATTGATCACAGGTATGCTTGCGTTGATCCGACAGCTCTATGTGGTTGATTTCAAAGAGATAATAATATATGCTTATTTATTTTTCTTAGATAAAACTGTGGGTTAGGTTTTGAATTTTAGGTTTTGAATTTTAGGTTTTGATCTCGAAACGTTCAAAATTAATTCGGAATAAAACTGTGTGTTAAAACTGTGGGTTAGGTTTTGAATTTTAGGTTTTGAATTCGAAACGTTCAAAATTAATTCGGAATAAAACTGTGTGTTAGGTTTTGAATTTGGAACGTCCAATTTAAATTCGGAATAAAACTGTGTGTTAGACGGGCAATCTTGACATTATAGTTAAATTGAAGATTTTTACTCAACGAGGAATTTTATAACAGCAGATACCTTTCGGCGTTCTCCAGCCTCGAGTTAGAGGCTGTGCTAGTCTTACAATGTCGACTTATCTCAAATGCATTTGTGTTACATGGCATACATGTGGAAGGTGGAATACAATTATAAGTTCTTCTGCACAGTGACCAGCATTTTCCATATCATCAAGGATGCATAGTCGAATTCGACTAGGATAAAACTAGGCACTTCTTTCAACCAGCCACTTCTTTTTCATGTCAAGTAGCAAAGTCGATTTTCGGAATTAATGAATTCGACTGGATATTCTTCGACTTCAAATTATTGAGGTTGTCAAGTTGACCATCCCTTGTCTTGTAATTATTCAACTGCGTCCTCATATCTAATCTGTGCCTGGGGATTTTCTTGAAACCATGCTCAATTGACTAGTGCTTAGTTCGACACCTTTTCCAATTAGCATCTGCCCACCATAACGCCATTACCATCATCGTCACATTGTGTCACCACAATGATGATATTGATTCCTTCCCTTATGAAACATGATAGAGACAACATCGGTAGATTATCACAGTCTATTTTAAATTTCTCAAAGAAAGGATTTATGCTATCAGGATTCACTGTGATCTTTAAGCTTTCTTTGTGACTGTATATGAGATGACAAGAATCTGCAACGAAATGTTCTATGCATCTGTGTATTGTCAGTTCCTACACTTGGGTCGATCAGATAAAATTGGAAGAATTAATTCACACAACACAAAACGTTTTTCATTGCTTAACAAACAAATGGAGGTTACATATATAGCATGCAGATCACCGACTTAAGTGGATCTGATTAGCTAAAAATAGTAAACCTAGAAAACTCAC
>ML805098.1:325746-336208 GCA_009831015.1 Picea engelmannii | reverse complement strand
TCTTGTCAAGCAGTATGGCTGAGAAGATTATTGAAAGACATGTCACAAACAGAGAAGGATCCAACTCCTATCTTCTGTGACAACACATCAGCAATTGCATTATCCAAGAACCATGTGTTTCATAAGAAGAGTAAACACATTGAAACTCGGTTTCATTTCATACGCGAGTTAGTCAATAATGGCGACATTGCACTACAATTTTGTGGTTCTAGAGATCAACTTGCTGATATTTTCACAAAGCCACTAGGAAAGTCAGTTTTTGACTTCTAGAGACAACACTTAGGCATAGTCAGTGCTGCTGATTGTAACTGTTGAGTCTAAGAGGGAGTGTTAAATATATTGTATCCTCAACAGACTAACCGTACACTGCCAGCTGTACTGGACAGTTGTACTTTCTATTTCTGTCTTGCTCGAGCATATATAAGCTCAGCTATTTCCTATTGTTTGTATCTCTTCAGAACTCTTTTGTACTTCTTCATACATTTGAATATACTATTCTTTTCTCTCTGCATTTCTCTGTCCTTCACAATTTATCAAATTGAGCATGGTTTCAAGAAAATCCCCAGGCACAGATTAGATATGAGGACGCAGTTGAATTACAAGACAAGGGAAGGTCAACTTGACAACCTCAATAATTTGAAGTCGAAGAATATCCAGTCGAATTCATTAATTCCGAAAATCGACTTTGCTACTTGACATGAAAAGAAGTAGTTGGTTGAAAGAAGTGCCTAGTTTTAGTCAACCAAAGAATTGTTGGAGAGTCGATGGAGATGGAGATTCAACCGCCTGAGTGCTATCCCAGTCGAATTTGACTATGCATCCTTGATGATCTAGAAAATGGTGGTCACTCTGCAGAAGAACATGTGGTCACTAATTGACTACACAATATTGATAGTTGGTCGAGAATATGGGCACACACATTTGTATAATGTTTGAATGTTTAAGAAGACTTTGGTGGAATGAAGAAGCATAAAAGCAAATGGAGTCATGGATACCATTGTAAGAGTATTAGATTTGTTTTGAAATCTCACCACATGAAAAGTATTACATGAAGGATATGGCTAGTTTAAGTTTGTTATTTATAGTCGACTCCATAGTCAAGTCAACCTTGTAGTTGGAGTGTTTAGTCTAGTAGGAGTTGAGTCGACTAGACTTGGGTCATAGTTGAATCTAGTTGAGTATGTTACTCAAAATGTAAAAACATATATTTTCGATTGTATTAGTTCAAGATGTCTTGGAAAATTCTAGTCAAAACATAAAGGAGGGGGTTAAAAACATAAATGAGGGGGTTAAACATGTGTCTTCACGATCCCCTCTAGTCATGTAATGTAAGTCGAGGCTAGGAAAATTTTCTTGTATAGTTGTAGAGTCGGTGAGTCATCCTTAATATAAAAATCCAAGACTCCAGAGAATTGAAGTAGCAGATGATAAGCAATAGAGCAGTGACTAAGCACTTGAATAAAAGATTGAGCATTGAAAGAGGAAACTAACAAAGTGAGCATAACACTTATGATGAGTAGTGGTCGAAGGAATTCAAGAGAAACATTTTACACACACATAAAGAACTTAAAGAAAATATGATGTGAACACTGAATTGATTGATCCCTGAGTATAAGAATTGCAAAATAGTTTTTTGGGCCATGACAAAAAAAAAAATGGTATGAGTGGCCAATGGCACAGACCCTCATCGATTCCCTATAATGAATCCTCCGAGAGCAACAACCTAACAGAGTGTGTGAGCAGTCTAGGTATGAATTGAGTGATTGACTTGACAATAACAATAACTGGGGTGACTCTTGATGAGGAACACAGAACATGGAGATTGAGGAGATGGGACCTATAATATATAGTCACTCATATACAATTGAGACTAGTCACAATAAACCTTGTATACGTCTATCACCCTATCCAGTTGGCAGTTGTTGCGGCTGAGTTACCTATTGGTATGCATAGGTGGTACACAATAAGGGTACTTTTGTAGCATTAGAGACCCATAACATTGGTGCACACTTGCTGAGGACGAGCAAGGATTTGAGTGTGGGGGAGATGTTGGGAGGCCTCTTAGACCCTTGTAATAGTCATCATACTTTAATACATAAGTAAATATAGGAATATGATGCAACCTTCCCTCGGCAGCAAGCCGCTATCACCAGGACCTTCTCCAAATTACGGCCCGAAGAGCCAAAGTGCTCTTCAACTCCTCTCGGGAGTCCTCTACCCACAGTTCTCCTTCGACGATCCCCCCTTCACGTATCAGGAAATTGGAATTCGCAATCCCTCGACTTCTGTGAGCGCAGTTCACATGTAAAACAAAACCCTGAACCCCGAAAGTCAACGGGTCAACACTTCCTCTTTTCGGGGATTTCCCTATCGGGAAATCGGTAAATACGATACCACGATTCACACGCCCTCTAATTCTCTGAACTCCGAACTCCGAATTGACGCCACTTGGGCTCCACTCGCTCCCGGGGCCCCACGATGCCACGTCACCTCGGGATTTCGCGGATCGCGGATCCACGATGCAAAGTTTCCCTGCTGCTGGAAACCCCGAATGCCGAAACCCCGATTCTCCGGATTCGTGCCACCTGTCCCTCCGAAAATCGACGGTTCCCACGGAATTGGGAAATTGCTATTCGCGATTTCGACGCGCATGCAATGCTTGCACTTTTCAACCCCGATATGCCGATATGCGATGACAAATGAGTTTCACTTGCGCTTGGAGGTTAAATCCATCGCTACTTCTCCCAGATCCAACGGTCTGCAGAACTTCGCGATTCTTCTCAGAAATTTCAAGTCGTCGATTCTCTTCCTCTTGAGGAACACTCCTGCTCTCCAAGGCTCCGTCCTATTTGAGCTTTCCCTGGGTCTGTTCCCACAATAAGCACGAAGGAACTATTCCTCTTGAGCTTGATTTCTCGGACTCCTTTAACGACCTTCCGTGCGCGCTTTACGTGCTCGACCTCCAACAACTCTCAAAGTGTTGAAGTCGTCTAGACCCTGTAAAATCCTGTCAACAACACTCCCTACCTTCCTTTTCTCAGACTCCCTGCTGAGACTTCGACCTTGGCCTACACTTCACCTGCACGCTCTGTCAACCCAATTCAACTTTTGGGTGAGAGAGAATGAGAATTTAACTGTAGAGCCTCCTCAACGCACTCTATGTGGAGGAATTCAACTGCACTCTATGCAGGAATCTCCTGGCTCAGACAGAGAAACAATTGAAACTCATTCTCTCATTCTCTCAGGTTTCGAACCTGCCATGCAATCACATACGCAGCATATAGAACAAAAGCATAACAAGAAGCAAATATGCAACAGCATAATATTAACAACACACAGAGAATAACCACAGCCATGGAATTGAATCAAAGACTCCTTCTATTAATTCAATCTGTACATGGGTGTTCTGCACAAGTTCTCTGCTTGCTCTCTTCTTGCTCTCAATGCTAATGCTGAATAATAATCCTAAAATGTTACAAAGGAGGGTGCCTATATTCCGTTTTCCCTCTCGAAAGAAAAACTGTCTAATCTACAGTTAATTCCTATCTAACAACATTAAAACTATTAAATGCCTTCCTATCTACATTACAATACAAGTGCACTTCTTATGAATGCTTTCATTCAAATGGCGGCGCAACAATCTTCAAAGCAATTCAAAAATGTATGTGCTGGCGCTGTCCAGCTGTTCTTCTTTTTCCCCGTGCTGGCTAGCTTGATGAGTTGTAGATGCTCCTGCATCAGAATACATACGGATAAATATGTAAGTAAGTGCAATATTGTAACATAAATGATCTTAAGGAATGATTAGTTGGAGTAGGTACAATTGCTCCAACTATCTCTCATATGTATTTATACTCCTGAATAAGGAACAAACAGTGGATTGGTTTACCTTCCCAATTACTCTCTTCATTCGTGAGTATGTGTGTTTTATTCTTTTATTGTAGCCTCTCTGTGAATGACTTGTAATATACAAGATTACAACAACGATGTAGATAGGAGCTATGAAGTTATCACAAATCCTTGTGTATTCATTCATGTATTTTTGTTCCCATAGGACCTGGAAGTAAACATGGATTGTTTTGTCATTTAGATGTCATTGCTATCCCATTATTGTGAAGTTATTTGTGACACATACCACATCTAGTAAATATGATGACATAAAGAATTATGGATGAATCCCTAGCATGTGGTATTATTCTCTTGAGATAACATCCATCATGGTTGTGGATAATATGGATGATTGATTGCAAATATTGCCATCCTTTACCACTTAGCATAGTAGCAGGATCTAAGACTTCTTGTAATATGGATCCAAGACTTCTTGAATTGTGTTGCATCATTTTCTACATACAATTTACTTATTAAGGAAACTACATACATGTATGGAGGCTATTAGAACATGGAGATCGAGGAGATGGGACCTATAATATATAGTCACTCAGATACAATTGAGACTAGTCACAATAAACCTTGTATACGTCTATCACCCTATCCAGTTGGCAGTTGTTGCAGCCGAGTTACCTATTGGTATGCATGGGTGGTACACAATAAGTGTACTTTTGTAGCATTAGAGACCCATAACATTGGTGCACGCTTGCTCAAGACGAGCAAGCATTTGAGTGTGGGGGAGATGTTGGGAGGCCTCTTAGACCCTTGTAATAGTCATCATACTTTAATACATAAGTAAATATAGGAATACATAAGGATAAATATGTAAGTAAGTGCAATATTGTAACATAAATGATCTTAAGGAATGATTAGTTGGAGTAGGTACAATTGCTCCAACCATCTCTCATATGTATTTATACTCATGAATAAGGAACAAACAATGGATTGGTTTACCTTCCCAATTACTCTCTTCATTCGTGAGTATGCGTGTTGTATGCTTATATTGTAGCCTCTCTGTGAATGACATTGTAATATACAAGATTACAACAACGATGTAGATAGGAGCTATGAAGTTATCACAAATCCTTGTGTATTCATTCATGTATTTGTGTTCCCATAGGACCTGGAAGTAAACATGGATTGTTTTATCATTTAGATGTCATTGCTATCCCATTATTGTGAAGTTATTTGTGACACATACCACATCTAGTAAATATGATGACATAAAGAATTATGGATGAATTCCTAGCATGTGGTATTATTCTCTTGAGATAACATCCATCATGGTTGTGGATAATATGGATGATTGATTGCAAATATTGGCATCCTTTACCACTTAGCATAGTAGTAGGATCCAAGACTTCTTGTAATATGGATCCAAGACTTATTGAATTGTGTTGCATCATTTTCTACATACAATTTACTTATTAAGGAAACTACATACATGTATGGAGGCTAGAGGCATGTGGTTGGGTATGTACTTTCCTGGTGTGACTTAAATAACTTTTCTATTGTCCACCATCCTTTCACAATTTCATGATAATTATTATTTTTGGTGAACTATATGACCCAATCATCAGTGATCCTAACTTCAAGGTTTGGAAACTTGTAATAGATATCTAGACTTGAAGGCTAAAAAGATGCAATGGCCTTCCCATTTTCATCCTTAATCTATTTTTCTTGATGTTTGTGTGACTAATTAACTAAGAGATTATATTTGTATAGGGAATGAGAGTTGGTCTGGCTACCACCTTGTGGAACATGATCTCATGATGTTATGAAATACTCCCAAGTCAATGTCTTTCTCTCTTGGCTACAAAAAGGACTCTAGTTAAGTCTCCTCTTTGAACATCCGATATATCTCACCCGATAGTGGGTTATGGTCTAGGCCCATATTTCATTTAGTCTCCCATAGAAGGGTTTGAGGACTTCTTCATTTCAGGCTCTACCGATGTTTCTCCTTCTTATATGAGCTCCTAAATCTTCTCTTCCCTCTTAGGTTTCCTTATATTAGGTATGATGTTGGACCCTATAACTTATCCAAAACAACAACATCAATCATTAGTAGTTAGTATTGTTAGTAAATACATTCATCCATGATTTATTTTTCAAATGCTACTATTTATGGTGGTCGTGACACAGTTCTAGGAAAAAGGGTATTTGCAGGGAAGTTAGTCATAATAGTTTAATTATGGATGATAGTAATGAAATATATAACTGTGAGATTCTTCATTTATGAAAATGGTAAGGTGGGTAATCAAGAAAAAACATGTAATCTCAATGTGCATGGCCTCCACATAATCAAGTTTGGCAATATAACAAGACTATATCCATGGAAGGACTTAACTTTGGGAAAGATTGTGAAGACTTTGGAAGCTTAGTATTTTTACGAGTCTTTTGAAGATAACTTTTCTAAGACTACGAAGTGGTCAGAAATTTCAAAATGTTTGATCATGGGGAGGTGCACAATGCCGCAATAATTTTAAAGATTGATGTCTCAATGGAATGTGCAACTCTCCCAAGTCTCTTGAAGTTAATCCTTAAAAATTTAGTGATATAATCACAAAATTGTGAAATGAAAAAAAAACTTTCTTACAGGCTTTTGCAAAAAAATATTGAGATGAAAATTTCTTTTAGATAACAAAACTATAGAAAATGTTCGCATCCAAAAAACATTATCCCTCTTAATGCTTGATAAATCCAAGATTAAAACAAATTTAAGTTAGCTTAATATGTTATAATATTTAATATTTAAACATGAAAATTAACTTAAAAAATCTTAACATTTTTCTTCCATAAATCAAAATATTATTAAAATCAAACTATGTGCAAATGTGTAAATATTATTTACTTAAAAAAACTTAAAACATTAAATCATTCCATGTTTTCAAATATAGTTAATCTCTTCAACATAAACATGACATAAATTTGTACTTAATCAACTTAAACATGAGACTCACAATATTTGGTGATCATGAGTAGTGAAATTTGTTAACCTAATCTACCTACACATGTTAACAATATCGACAGAAACACGAGACTATGTCCAGATTTCTTAATGTAGTCAACTTAAACACAACATTTCTGATTGAATAAAAACTTGTAAAGTCAATTTCTCATGTGCTTGTACATAGGTTTTAAGAATAATAAAACTCAATGTAATGTCCCCGTCTACCTAATCTCTCTAAGAAAAAATTATGCTAGCCTAATTGAGTTCTCGTGGGCTAGGGCAGAAAATAATCAAGGTAACATTATCCCACATTCATAAGAGAAGGAAAGAAAAACTCAAGTTAGTGTTGGAGTTACTTCACACACACCTATGATTTCTTTTTCCTAAGGTTTTTCCTTGTTTAATAGTCATCATCCAGTCTCCTATAATTTAGGGGAGAATATTCTACCTGGAGAATATTCTCTTTCAGTTGACACTTTAGTTTGACTAGTTGAGTTGAGTTTAGATGCTCCATTGGTTTTGTCACCATGCAACATTGGGATCATCACCGTGCTAATTAGAACTTGCCTTGGTATCATCACCAGAGTGGCACATTAGCCTTGATTCCCTAAGTTAACTCCTCACCACTCTTTGTTCAGTCAGTTAACTTAAGACTAGTTGACTAGTTAACTCAACTAGGTGGCAGTTCACTCCCGTAATTGCCTGAGAGACTAGACTAGGTGGAAGTTCACTCCCATAACTGTTGGTGTGTGTCCATATCACTCTATACCACCACTATGGTGCATTGGTTATCCTCTAGTTGAACTCATTGAGTTATACAGAGTATATCATGTGTAAATTATTCATTATTCAAAACGGTTAATGAGAACTCTTGCTTCTTCTTTCTCAATTTCTCTCTGCAAATGTGTGTGGAATTTTCTAGCTAGATCTATTCTGTGCAGGTTCAAAACATTTACATGGTATCAGAGCCGATGGACTTCTAAGCAAAAGCTACACCAAAAGTTTTGCAGGTACAAAAGATTGAAGACAACAGAAAGATGGAATTCCAAAAAGAATTCATTCTTACACCTTACAACTATTTTGCATGGAAGGAGAAAATAGGCATACATATCTGATACAAAGTGTTGTACAGGTTAACCATGAATACAGATATAGAGCCGACATCAGCCATAGAAAAATCCAAGTACTTAAATCGCATGGATGAGGCACTCATAACAATTTGCAGTCTTATTTCTCTCGATCTCCTTTTTCGCATATCTTCCTGTAAGACTCCCAATGAAGCCTGGAAAACCTTGGAAGGGATCTTTGGAAAATAGGATGATATGAGGGGACACATGTTGTAGGTGGAGATTCTCACATTGGATCCAAAAATCTTCGACAATATCCAAGATTTCTTTAAAAAATTCAAGGATTTACTGTCGCAACTCAAAGCTTGCGGGGTTGATAAATCGATGGAGGAAAAAAAAATGGTTCTCACCATTCTCTCCAAGCTTGGTCCTAAATTATTTGTATTAGTATCTGTTAGCGATTATTTTTTTCATTTGGCGCAGAAGCACCTAGGGCTGTAGATTGCACACGAAATGCCTAAGCGCAGCACGGGAGAATCCCTGTTTTTCCAAGTAGCAGGTCAAGCGAGCGGGCAAAATTTTGTCGACAGCATCCAAGGTCTATTTTTCAAAGCAGATCGACGGCCACCGGGTTTTCGAAGCTACCGAATTGCCCAAGGTTTAATGCAAAGGACAACTCTCGTATTTCAATCAGCAGGTTCAGATCGTCCGATCTAACTGGGACAGGTGGCAGCCTGTCGGCATATCGCGGATCGGGGTTTCAGGGAACAGGGAGCCCTTAGCTCATTGCACTTGGAAGTATGAATCAACGAAACGCCGAAAGCGCCCTTCGCGCCGAGCCCACGGTCTCAGCCCTAGGTCATATCAAGCGAGCCTACAAACGAGGGCGACTCCCTTGTAAATATCGAATGCCCCTTCATCCGTTCATCCTAAGGACACGTGTCGCAAGATCTGGCCGCGTCGACGTTTCGACGGTCGAGAGTTTGTGGGGTAAGAGTTTCATGTTGTTCAACATCGCGAAACCCCGATAGCACCGAAAGCACAGAAAGTGGGGCCCGCGGTATCACAGAGTGTTTTCGGTCGTCCAATTAGAGGGGACACCTGGCAGCAAGTAGAGCCATCTCGACACTTCACCCATCGCGGCTCCAACACGCAAAGAGCAGCTCCATTATTTTCCAATGCGCGAGGTGCCGGGAGAATCCCGGACCCGGGCCCACGACATCACCGGGAGAAGTAAGAACCGTCAGATCTAGAAGGACGCGTGGTGCCAGATTAAGCTGTCTCGGCATATCGCTCATCGCGATTTCAATCAGCAAAGATTAGCCCTTTCATATTCGCAAACGCCGAGAGCATATGGTCACAACCCATGATCACTTGGGGAGAGGAAGGAGCTACATAAAGAAGGCCAAAGGCGTCGAGTTCAGTTGCAGAAGGGATCATCGCGACCTCCAGGCGCCATCGGACCTGATCTTAATACTGTTTCTAGTATTGAAGTAAATGAAGTCAAGAGCAGGTGGTTGAAACCTCCTTTCGTTCATTAAATGAGGGGAATGGAGGGTCTGGCGAGCCGCCTGCTCGCAGAGGTCCTGTGTATTGATTCTCTCAACAAAGCCATGCTGAAGTCCTCGAATCGACAGAGAAGTGTGTGCACGCTAGCCGAGCACTTCATGGCTCAGCTACCCTCCTTACAGGAGCCATGCGTAGTTAAGGTGGCATTTAAAGGAAGATATCAGTACGAGTTTGACTGAAGGGACACCAAGCCTTGAGTGACTGGACATGCCTCTGTGAGATGAATTTTCTTGAGTATATAGACTCAGTCTTTGTATTTTGGAAGCATCGATGGTAGAGCGAAGCTCCCGACTATAAAAGTTTTAGCAGATTCTAGTTCTCTTGTTATGCATCTGTATATGAGATTTCGTATTTTATAACAGACAATCTTCTTACTCCATCTAAGTTTTCATCTCATGCTAAGAGAGTTCGTGATCGACTGATTCACATGAATTATGGCAACTCTGTTGTGATAACGGATTTATTATGGCATTATTGTTTTCTCTGGTTTTCAGCGTTTGAACGTAGGAAGATCCTGCGTTTAGATGTCTTCTTCCATAGTCTCTTAGGAACCTGATGTTTATGACAGACCTTTGCATCTTTCTGATACAAGTCTTCCCCCTACTCACCCTTACTATGACTCACTGTCTGAAGTTATCTAAGACCTCACTTGCCCATGCATGTCTGGCCTAGTTTCCAAGTTAGAACCACATCGTTTGAGTTAACCGCCATCCGATCACCCCATTAAACAAATTGTGACATAAACTGATGGGCTTCGGGCTCTGCTCCTGCTGCAATCTAGGAGTGACTTTCGTCACCAACATTTCTGGCGTCGTTGTCGGGGACGAAGTTGAATATTTTCCCCAGGATTGACAACAACGATTAACTGATTCTGAAGGTGCATCAGATATCAGAATTATCAAGATTGTTGTTGTGCACCTGGCGACTCCATTGTGACGACTCCGTTGGGGAGAACCTGCTCTATTAATTGTGGCTTTCAGAGGCAGAC
>ML805098.1:294370-312733 GCA_009831015.1 Picea engelmannii | reverse complement strand
CTGTCTGGCCTCATCAACGCACTCTATGCGGATGAATTCGGCTGCACTCTATGCAGGAATCTCCTGGCTCAGACAGAGAAACAATTGAAACTCATTCTCCTCTTTCTCACAGATTTCAAATCAATTATGAGATCACATACACAGCATATCAAATCAAATGCATGACAGAAAACAAACATCCATAAGCATAATATCAACACAGAGAAACAACACAAACCATCAAACTGAATCAAAGACTCTCTTCTATTAATTCAATCTGTACATGGGTGGTTTCCACAAATTCTCTGCTCTGCTCTTCTCTTGCTCCTGTTCTCAATAATTCTGAATTATACAATAATACAAAGGAGGGTGCTTATATTCCGTTTTCCCTCTAGAATTCTACAACTATCAAATCTACAATTAATTCCTATTTAACAACATTAAAACTAATAAATGCCTTCCTATCTACAATACAATACAAGTGTGCTTCTTTATGAATGGCTTCATGAAAGAGCGGCGCAACAATTTCCAAGGTGTTTCAAAATTTGATGCTGGCGCTATCCAGCTGTCTTTTCTGCTCCACGCGCTGTCTCGCTTAGTGAGTGATCGATGCTCCTGCATCATACTCCTCGGCTCGAAAGATTTCATGGGCTCCTGTCCATGAGCTCCTGCACAGTCTGCCCATGCTTCTGTATTGTTGCTTCTGTCTCCCAGCTGGCATCCTCCACTGGGTGGTTCTTCCATTTCACCAGGTACTCAAAATACTACTTTCGCCTGGTCTTCTTACCCACTCATTTGTCCAGTATATACTCCATCTGCGCCTTCTGTGCAACTGGCAATTGCTTCTGCCACTGGATCACTGGTTCCTTGGTTCCAATGTCTGCTTCTTCAGCCCTGTATGGGTATAAATCCGAAATATTAAAAATCAGAGATATCCCGATGCCCTCTCGCAACTCAATTTCATATGCATTCTCCCCGAACTTCTTCAGGACTTTGCATGGCCCAATTTTCTTCATCTTGAGCTTGTTATATGTTCCCCTCGGGAACCTTTCCTTCCTTAAGTACACCAGAACCATGTCCCCAACTTCAAAATGAAGTTGTCTCTTTCGCTGATCGGCTCTGCTCTTATACTCTTGATTTGATTTCATCAGTCGCTGCTTCACCTTCATGTGAAGTTCCTCCATCGCTTCAGCAAATTCTTCAGCACGAGCGCTGCTAGCTTCAGCCTGTCCTGACTCCCTAAGCTCAGAAACTCCCCTCGGCTGTGTTCCATACAAAATCTGGAATGGGCTTCTCCCTGTACTCCTGTTCACAGAGTCATTGTAAGAAAATTCTGCCTGTGGTAATATCTGGTCCCAACTGCTATGGTGCTCTGTCACCAAGATTCTCAATAAATCCCCCAGACTTTTATTCACCACCTCTGTTTGGCCATCCGTTTGCGGATGATAAGTTGAACTAAAAGCCAAATTAGTTCCGATCTTCTTCCATAGCGTCCTCCAAAAATGACCTATGATTTTAGTATCCCTGTCTGAGACTATGCTTCTCAGCAACCCATGCAGTCGCACAATCTCTTTGAAAAATAAGTTTGCGATGTGGGTCGCATCGCTGGTCTTCTGACACGGAATGAAATGTGCCATTTTCGAGAACCTGTCCACCACCACAAATATGGAATCAACTCCCCTCTGCGTTCTCGGCAATCCCAGAACAAAATCCATGCTAATGGCCTCCCATGGCCTCTCGGGTATGGGCAATGGTTGGTAAAACCCAGCATTCTGCTTTCGGCCCTTCGCATGTTGACAAATCCTGCATCTGTCAACAAAAATTTTAACATCTGCTCGCATTCCCGGCCAAAAATATGATTCGCTCAGCTTGGCGAATGTTTTGTCATGTCCAAAATGACCTGCTAATCCACCACTGTGCTTTTCCTTCACCAAATTCTCCCTCATGGAGCAATCTGGAATGCACAATTGATTGCCTTTTGAACAACAATCCATCCTGGATCATGAAATCTATCCAAGGACTCCGATCTCTAAGAACTGGATTCTCAACTGCCTCGTATGCTTCCCCGAAGTCTGCATCACCTACATACATATCTTTCATATTTTCAAAACCCAGCGTCTTGACTCTGAACTCCTGTAACAACAAACATTTCCTGCTCAAAGCATCAGCCACTTTGTTAGCAGTTCCTGAAATGTGCTTAATGACAAATGTGAAATTTTGCATGTACTCTACCCATTTTGCATGCTTCTGGTTCAACTTATCCTGTTGACTTACAAACTGCAATGCATGATTATCGCTGTACAAAACGAATTCCTTGGGTATTAATTAATGCCTCCACTTTTTCAATGCCTGTATGATGGCATAAAACTCTTTATCGTATGTGGAGTATTTCAGCTTTGCATCATCCAGCTTCTCGCTATAATATGCAACAGGTTTGTCATCTTGACTCAGGACCCCTCCAACAACATACCCACTAGCATCACATTTCACTTGAACGTCTTCTGAAAGTCAGGCAACACTAGAATTGGTTGCTCTGTAATCTTCCACTTCAACAGATTGAAGCTCCTTTCAGCCTCTGCTGTCCAATGAAAAACTTTATGCCGCTTCTTCACGGTGTCCATCATTGCTGCGCTAATTCCACTGAAATTCCGAATGAATTTTCTATAGAAACTAGCCAGTCCATGGAAACTCCTCACCTCGAAAACATTCCAGGGTGATGGCCAATTCCTGATTACCTCCACCTTCTCAGGATCCATCTTCAATTCATTCGCCGAGATTACAAAACCCAAATAAATGAGTTCTGTCTGCATGAACAAGCACTTCTTCAAATTGATCAGCAACTTCTCATGTTGTAGTCTCCTCATCACAATGGCCAAATGCTCCAAATGTTCGGCCTTGGTATTGCTGAAAATTAATATATCGTCCAGATACACGACCACAAATTTTCCAATGAATTCCCTCAGGACTTCATTCATCAGCCTCATGAATGTGCTCAGCGCATTTGTCAAACCAAAGGGCATGACCAGCCATTCGTACAAACCTTCGTTTGTCTTGAATGCTGTCTTCCATTCATCACCCTCTCTCATCTGGATCTGGTGATATCCTCTCTTGAGATCAATCTTCGAAAAATAATTTGCCCCACTCAGGCAATCCATCAGATCATCCATTCTTGGCAGTGGGAATCTGTACCTGATGGTGATTTTATTTATCGCTCTGGAGTCTGTACACATTCTCCAGCCTCCATCTTTTTTTGGACTTAGTACTGTTGGAACAACACATGGACTAAGACTTTCCCTCACCAGTCCTTTATCCAGCAAATCCTGCACTTGCCTTTTGACCTCCTCGTTCTCCTGAGGTGTCAACCTGTACGCTGCCTTATTCGGTAATCTTGCTCCGGGTATGAGGTCAATGTGGTGACTCACACTCCTCATCGGTGGCAACGAACGAGGTAGTTCGTCCATGATAATATCAACAAACTCTCCCAGCAGTTCCTGAATCTCTTCTGGCAAGTCGTCCACTCTTGTGCTAGTCAGGACAATTCTCGGTTTCCTGACCACAAAGAATTGTGGATCTTCTTTCTTCTCCATATCTGTGAGAAGCTGCTTCCCACTCATGATAAGTATGGTACTTCTCACTTCCGGCTTTACTTCCTTATCTTTTATCGGAAGCAATCTATGGGTTCTCCCATCTTTCTCCAGAGTGTATGTGTTCATCCTCCCATCATGAACAACATTTCTATCATACTGCCATGGTCTACCCAGCAATATATGACATACGTCCATGGGAATAACATCACACATAATCTCATCATGGTAATTCCCAATTTTAAATTCAACTAAACACTGTTTAGTGAAACTTACCCGGTGTCCTTTTTGTAACCACGAGACTTTATATGGACTCACGTGCTTAGTCGTCTCCAGCTCCAACTTTTCCACCATCTCGGTTGAAACGAGATTATCAGTGCTCCCACTGTCCACAATGACTTTGCATTTTCTGTCCTTGGCTGTGCAAGCCGTTCTGAACAATCTGCTCCTCTGCACCGCACTCTCCACCTCTTTCTCAGGTGTCAAAAGAATCTTATGCATTCCAAGTGACCTTTCGTTGTCTGCATCTTCTCTCTCAGCATCACTCCTCTGCGCCTCTGTGATGTGAGTTTCATCTCTATCCACTTTCCTGTCTAGACAGTCAACGGCTTTATGTCCGTCCTTTCCACATGTAAAACATGTGATGATTCCTCCACGGCCTCTTCCTCTACCTCGGGTACGAGGAATAGCGTTGGCGTAAGCATATCCGCCACCCTTATCTGTATGCTTCCTCCTCGGCTCAGCATATTGCTGCCTTGGTTGTGAGGTTCCACCTCTTTCAACCTTTCCCTGAGGTCTCTTCCATTCCTCTTTGGGTTTCTGGAATTTTTCTTGGGCAACCGCTTTGCCTCTGGGTTGACTCTTGCCTCGCCCTCGCTGTCCCTGCTTGCGGCTCAGCTTCTCTTCGGCTTTCAGAGCCAATTGGTAAGCATCTTCAACAGTCCTGATAACTTCCATGCTTAACTAATCCTGAATTTCATATCTCAGACCATTCAGGTATCTTTCCACCTTCTCATCATCGCTCTCCCGATGACCAGCTTTGATGTTGAGCCTGTAGAATTCCTCGGTGTACTCCTTCACTGTCATCAACTTCTGCCTCAGGTTCTGCATCCGCCTGAATAGTGTGATCTGGTAATCTCTGGGGATGAATTTTGCTTTCATCTTAGTGATCATCCTGTCCCAGCTCTTAATCTTTTGTTTTCCTTTGGAACGTTTGTCTGCCTGCAACTCGTCCCACCACAAGTTTGCATGTCCCTTCAACTTGGTAACAACATGTCTTACCTTCTTATCCTCTTCGATATCTTCGTAGTCGAAGTAGGTGTCAAGAGCCCTGATCCAATCCAGCAACTCTTCTGCATCCAGGCTTCCCTCGTAAGCTGTAATGCCCATCCTCACCTTCGCACTCATCCTGGCGATAGCTTTGATTAATCGCTCATTTTCTGCATCTTCTGCTACAACTCCACCTTGTGGTACAGTTTCATCTTCGCCTTTGGAGTCACTCAGATCTCCTGTATTTGCTGTGCGCCTCTGCGCTGCTTCCATATCTTCCATTCTAGCACGAAGATTTCGTATTTTCCTCTCTATTTATACATTCTGTCCATGACTGCTTCTTTCCCTGGACATTCCTTTTTCCTTGGACAATTCCCTCTCCCCCTCTGGATTGGGTGATTGTCTACCTCTTCTTGGCGGCATGGCGAATTATTTTCTCCTTCTCTGCTCCAGAAAGCAAAGATATCCCCTCTCTGATACCACTTGAAGCCAGTCGCCCTCAAGGGCAACCCGCTCTCACCAGTGTCTCTCACACACAGGCCCGAAGAGCTACTATGCTCCTCAAATCTCGTATCGGGACCTTCCGTCACCCACAGGTTACTCTCCGCGAGTCTCCCTTTCTTATCGGGGAATCAGACTTCGCGATTTCGCGATTCCCGTGGTCCCATGTTTCTCGCCTCGCAATTCCCCGAACCCTGAACTCCAATGTACCGCTTCTCCGGTGACACCTGTCCATGGGATTGATTCTTGGACCCCACGCACCTTCCTCGATCGGGAAATCGCCGATCGGGAATTCACGGCTTCTATTATCACGATTCACAGGATCCCTCAAGTCCCAAACCCCGAACCACGATGCCACCTGTCAATGCCTCAGGACGTGGCTTAATGCCCTGACACCTGTCTCCCACTTGCGCTATCGGAAAATCGCGATTCGGTAATTCACGATTCCTAAACGCATAAGGTCACAGACTTTACCAAACCCCGAATTCTGACTCCTCGGGATCTTGCGCCACGTGTCCCTGCTCTGATCGACGGCTCCCGTTGATTCGGGAAATTGCGGATCGCGATTTCAACGAGCATGAAACTCTTGCCTTCGCAAACCCCGATTTGTCGATCTGCGATGGCCCATTCCCTCCTTGCGCCTAATGGTTAACCTCTACGCAAATTTTCTTGGATCGGACGATCGACAGGATTTCGCAAATCAGCTCGGTGAATCCTGGTTGTCAATTCTCCTCCTCGAGAATTTCTCTGCTCCAACACTCCGTTCCAGTTCGATATTTCTCCTGGTCCTTCTCTCAGGGATCAAAAAGGGGCTATTCCTCCGGAACTTAATTTATCTGACTCCTTCAGAGATTTTGCGCACACTGCTCACGCTCGAACTCAACAACTCTCAAGTGTTGAACCCGTCCAATCTATGTGCGCTCCTGGCAGCATCAGTCCTATCTTTCTTTTCTCAGACTTACTACCGAGACTTCAAATTCCACCTGCACTTCTACTGCACGGCTCTACTAGCCCAATTCAACTTCTGGGAAATCGAGAATAAGAGTTCAACTGTCTGGCCTCATCAACGCACTCTATGCGGATGAATTCGGCTGCACTCTATGCAGGAATCTCCTGGCTCAGACAGAGAAACAATTGAAACTCATTCTCCTCTTTCTCACAGATTTCAAATCAATTATGAGATCACATACACAACATATCAAAGAAAATGCATGACAGAAAACAAACATCCATAAGCATAATATCAACACAGAGAAACAACACAAACCATCAAGCTGAATCAAAGACTCTATTCTATTAATTCAATTTGTACATGGGTGGTTTCCACAAATTCTATGCTCTGCTCTTCTCTTGCTCCTGTTCTCAATAATTCTGAATTATACAATAATACAAAGGAGGGTGCCTATATTCCGTTTTCCCTCTCGAATTCTACAACTATCAAATCTACAATTAATTCCTATCTAACATCATTAAAACTAATAAATTCCTTCCTATCTACAATACAATACAAGTGCGCTTCTTTATGAATGGCTTCATGAAAGAGCGGCGCAACAATTTCCAAGGTGTTTCAAAATTTGATGCTGGCGCTATCCAACTGTCTTTTCTGCTCCACGCGCTGGCTCGCTTAGTGAGTGATCGATGCTCCTGCATCAATTTCATACCTCAATTTTACACATAGGATCATTGAGAGGTTTGACAGGAAAGACCCAAAGATCCATTTTCGAGAGCTGGCTCAACTCAATCAAACAGGTACCCCAGAGGAATTTATCTTTGAGTTCCATAGATTAGCAGTGATGGTGACATACATATTTGAGGCATGCTTGATGATGTTGTTCGTTGAGGGGTTAACAAAGCCATTACGTGGATGGGTGAAGGCCTACAAAACCACCACTTTTCAGGATGCAGTCAACCATACTAGGGACATACAGGATGTTGTTCCTAAGAGCAAGTTTCCTCCAAAACCCACCTTCCCACAGAAGAGCAAGGAAACCAAACCATTTCATATGGATTGGGATGGGAAGCCCAATATGGATGAAGAAACAAGAAATGATCTAAGGAGGAAGAAATTGTTCTTTAGTTGTCAAGAGTCGTGGGTACCAGGGCACAAGTGTGCCGGGAAATCCAATACTAGAAAGGCTCATTATATTGAGGTCTATTCGGACAATGATAGTGATGATGAGGAAGAGAAGAAGGAACAAGAACAAGGACACCAAACATCAGGTGAGGAGACATCACAGGTTCGGGCTAAGGTCCCTGTTATGGTATCCATGTCAGGACTTCCCAGGTATCATACTTTCAAATTCCGAGGAGACCTGCAGGGGCAAAAGGTTACAGTGTTGATTGATAGTGGGGCATCTCACAACTTTATAGATGCAACTTTGGTGGAGAGGCAAGAGGTTTCGACGAAGGAGTTTGAGGGATTCACCGTGATAATACCCGGAGGCTATAAGATGGAATGCACTAGATGGATCTCCAAGTTGAAAATAACCATGGGGAATTATACGTTGATAGGTGATTTCTTTGTGGATGTGCCAGACACTAATGTGGTGCTTGAAGTTCAATGATTATACTCCATTGGGAAATACACTACTGATCAAAGGACTATGGAAATGGAGTTCATGGGACCAGATGGAAAAAATGTGGTTTTATGGGATATGCACCAATATCCACCCAAGATCGTGTCATCTCACAGTATGGAGGCAGTGATGTGACATGGAGACATAGAGTGGGTATTTGAGTGCTACATTTCTGACAGGGAGCCACTAGATCAACCTCGATAGTATGCAAACGATATTCAGGCATTGCTTCACAAACATCAGATGATTTTTGTTCACATTCCTTCAAGAGTACCCCCAGATAGAGGATTTGAACATATTATAGAATTAGAAGAAGGGGTTCAGGCTATCATTACCAATCCTTACCGCCACCCCAAGATGTACAAAGATGATATAGAAAAAACCGTCAAGGATTTGTTAAAGATGGGTCACATTCAGCCTAGTTCTAGCCCTTTTTCCTCTTCGGTGGTATTGGTTAAGAAAAAGGATAGTTCCATGAGGATGTGCATTGACTACTGAGCGCTTAACAAGAAAACCATAAAGAACATGTACCCACTACTGAGGATCGATGAACTGATGAATGAGTTGAAGGAAGCAAAATATTTCACGAAGATTGATCTTCGTTCAGGATACCACCAGATTCGAGTTTGAGAGCAAGATATTCAGAAGACTTCCTTCTGATTCCATTATGGGCATTATGAGTTCTTGGTTATGTCGTTTGGGCTAACCAATGCTCCTGCTACATTCTAGTCCTACATGAACCATGTGTTCAATAAGAAGTTGAGGAAATTTTTGTTGGTCTTCTTTGATGATATTCTCATTTATAACAGGACTTGGGAGGATCATCTCAGGCATTTGGATGAGCTATTGGGGATTTTGGAGGAGCAACAACTCTACGTAAAAGAGTCCAAATGTGATTTTGGCATGACTAAAATGATTTACTTGGGGCATGTGATTGGGGAAAATGGTGTCTAGGTCCACCAAGAGAAAATCAGGGCAATTATAGAGTGGCCTACCCCCAAAAATTTGACAGAATTGAAAATATTCCTAGGGCTCCGCACTTATTACAGGAAATTTGTTAAGGGGTTCTCATAGTGGAAAACACCTCTTACAGATCTCACTAAGAAATGATATTTCAGTTGGACAGATGAGGCATAGATTACATTTGAGAAAATTCAACAGGTAATGAGTTCATGCCCTGTGCTAGCCTTACCAGAACTCACTCAGCCATTTGTACTTGAGTGTGATGCTTCAGGGATAGGGATAGGAGTTGTGTTGATGAAAAATAATCATCCTATTGCTTTTGAGAGTCGCAAACATAGGGAGTATGAGTGACATTACTCAATATATGACAAGGATATGTTGGCCATTATGCATGAATTGGCCAAATTCAGACGATACTTGGTGGGGAACAAGTTCAAAGTGAAGATAGATCATAACAACCTGAGGTTTCTCATGGAACATAAAGAATTGAGTGAGAGGCAACAGAAGTGGATCAATAAAATTATAGCATATGATTTCAAGATTGAATACGTGAAGAGAAAGAACAATGTGGTGGCCAATGCCCTTTCCAAGGTACCATCCACTCTCTCCCTCATGGATATTTCGGTTGATTGGAAATATCCCCTATTGGTAGAATACTCCAAGGATAGATTTTCTTGTGAGATCCTAGATGGTCAGATCTAGGATGATCAATACCAAGTTATGGATGACATCATTTATTACAAATATAGGATCTATTTTGTACCATAATCTCAGCTGAAGAAAAAAATCATGTAGGCATCACATGATTCACCTTTGGCAGGACACCCTGGGTACTTGAAAACCTACAGGTAGATTAGGGAAAGATTTACATGGAAAGGCCTCAAGACGGATGTGTTGAGATTCATGAAGGAATGCAAAGTATTCAAATAGAACAAAGTGGAGCATACTCAACCGACCGGATTACTTCAGCCACTTCCCATCTCAGAACAAAAATGGGAAAGCATCTCTATGGACTTCATCACAGGGTTTCCCCAGGTGCAGGGAAAAAATTGTATTTATGTGGTGGTCAATAGGCTCACAAAGTTTGGACATTTTTTTTCCATACACTCCAAATATTGTGCAACACATGCAACAAAGTTGTTCTTCATAGAGGTATTTTGATTGCATGGCTTGCCAAAAACTATTGCCAACGACAGAGATAGCAGGTTCATGGGAAGATTTTGGGAGGAGTTTTTTTGGTTAGTTGGGACATAACTGACACCTAGCATGATCTACCATCCTCAAACGGATGGGTAGACCGAGATTGTGAATAAATTTCTTGAAGGCTATATGAGGAATCATGTGTCAGGCCAACAGAAAGCATGGATAAAGTGGCTACACTTGGGTGAGCACTGCTACAATACAACCTATCACATGTTGATTGGGATGACACCCTTCCGAGATTTGTATGGATATGACCCGCCTACATTTGTGGATTGGGTGTTTGGAGACAGCAGATCACCTCAAGCTAAAGATTGGATTCAGAAGAGTCAGGATATTCTACGGACCCTTAAGAAAAATTTGTAGATAGCTCATAATCAGTAGAAGGTCTATGCATATAGGCATCAAATGGAATGTAGTTTTAAGGTCTGGGACTTGGTGTACCAACATCTGCAACCCTATAGGCAGTTGTCACTTAAGATGAAGGGGGAAGAAAAATTGAAACCCAAATTCTACTGACCCTACAGGATTTCAAGGTGCATAGGAGAGGTGGCATATGAGCTAGAGCTTCTAGAGGGATGCAAAATACATAATGTCTTCCATGTTTCATGTCTCAAGAAGGCATTGGGACAACATATCACTACCTCTACTGAGTTACCACCACTGGATGAAGAGGGGTAGTTGATTTTGGTTCCTAAGGAGATTTTGGAGATCAAGGAGCGAAAGATAAGGAACTGAACTGTCAGGGAGTACCTTGTCAAATGGAAGGATTTGCCTATCGAGGACGCTACATGGGAAGGAGAGCAGGTACTTCAACATCCAGGATTGAAATTGCTTGAGGGAAAGAAATCTTGGGTGGGGAGGACTGTAATGTCCCCATCTTCCTAATCTCTCTAAGAGATAATTCCGCTAGCCTCTCATTTGGAAAATAGATTTGAGAGCTCTTGAGAAGAGAGTCTAGGGTTTTTGGAAACCCTTTGCATTTATCTCTGGTTTCAGTGTTGAAACTATACACCCTAGTCAGATATTATTGTGGAGGCCAAACCATACATCCATTAAGTTTTCCCATTGTGGAGGTTGAGTTTTATACATTCTAGGAGCTGCATACTACATTATGGGGCATATTTATTGGGTCCTGGACGAGTTCTTATATGTTGTACAAATCTCTTCATGCAGATCATTGTATTATGAGAAGGGGGTTGTTGGGTCTACTTGAAGGGGCATGGAATCTTTGCTGAGCAATATATACAGCCAGGAGGTCAATCCCTTCCACCAACTATTAGATATATCTATTGTTGACTGAAATATCAGTGTGGAGAGTCATATATCCTCAAGACCAAGAACTAGGAGGGCGCTATATATTTTCTGAGCAGCGTATAGATTGTTGGAGGTAGCTCATTTGCTGGGAATGGTCAACTGTTATGCTGGGCAAATTTGTATATCATAAGTGTTGTTTATCCATCTTCCACTGGACTTCATTACAACACAAATCTGTAGGCCAATCTCTAAGTTATTCCCTACTATGTATTTGCACATATACATGTCAGAAATATTTAATTATTTGTTGTTATAAACTTCTGAAGTAATTGATGGTACATCTTTAGTATGACAGCCAGAGATAATAGATAGGCATGTTCCATATTTACTGCCAGTTATATAAATGTTGTTTATACTTGTTGAGGTTATTTGGTACATGCTTATGGGTGTTGAAATGTTTCATATGGGGCTGTAAACTATCAAGAAATTATTCCATTAGCAAGAACTATAAACTGCCATTATAATAAACTTGGAACAGAGAGTCCACACCGCAAATTTAACTTATATATATATATATATATATATATATATATATATATATATATATATATATATTGGAGGATGGAATATTATACTCAAGAATTACTACTTCCAAGTACCAGGCCTATGCAGGTCAATAGGAAAATGGTACAATTCTAATTATCCAGATCAACACCCATGCCATAATCATAGATTTCTTGAGGAAAATCATAATCATTTCGTCCGATAGACCTAAACCTGAGTAATAAGTAATGCTATCTCCAAGGTTATTTTCCACATTGGAAGTGGAAGCTTTATTTGATTGCACTAGAATGCAAACCTGAAATTTTGGAGTGGTTAGCACAGGGAAAGGCAAAGGAACGTATGGACAGATTATCTCTTCCAATAAGCATGAAGCCGAATGATAAGCCTTGCTATCATTAAAGTTATCTTCCATATTGGTAGTAGAAGCTTTATTTGACTGCAATGGTTTTGAAACCTCAGATGAATATAATGAAACAATGACAGTATTGCCGTTGAAGGCACTTTGATTATCAGTTGCTATATTAAACAGACAAGTTGTTGACGAGGAAGAGAATAAGTATGGAGAGGAACATGGAATGACCAAACCGTTAATGGGTAATTAGGTTGAGCCAAGCTAATGTCCTTCCAAAGGCTCTGATGATCTTTGGGAAGAAAGACGCAAGACCCCATGTTGCGGGTACTTCCTACAAGCGACTTGTTATTGTTTTCCATCTCATTACTTGAAGACTTCAAGTAACTATTCTCCATGGTGAAGAAAAAATGGGTCCAATCGGGGTTCAGGATTTCGGTGAACACGAACACCCAATGCCACACACCTCAACTCCCGAATCATGAAAATGTGAATGGAGTGTGGGCCTAGTGCTTTTCGGGTTTCGGGGTTTGCAAACCCTTGATACCAAACAACGCGCAACCTCAATCGCCGAATTGAAAAATGCATACAAACTTTGGGCCCCACTACTTTGGGTTCGGGGTTTTGAGACTAAAGAACTCCACACACTTTTAATAAGTAAACTCTAAATGATGAAATATAAATCTTTTATTTAATCTCCTTTTAAAGTCACATGCTCCAACAAATAAACTCGGAATAAATAAATGACCGGGTTCACAATTAGTAAAACCAAAAATTACTACGTTTGCTCAAAACAAATTTTATCAAAGAGATAAAATGAGTTTACAAACTCAATATATATATATGCAAACCTCCAAACAGAGAATAACCAATTCAATTCAAGAAATGCTTTCAAGCTATCTCCGATTACAATTTCGACTTTGGTATTTAAACACAGAAAAATTGCCCCTTCGATCTTCTAAAGGGTTTTAATCAAGGGGGTTAGAGTATGGTTGCTTGAAAGGTTGAGGCAACCACCGTTTAAGCAACATAAGACAAATTAGTAATCAGTGGTTGGCCCTCAAGTTTTGAAAGGTCAAGACGACCACCGATACACCGTTTACAAGGAAGTGGTGAAATGATTACTTTCTTACATACTCCCTCTTAATCATTTCAGAGAAAAACAAACTAAAACATGTAAAACAAAATTGTTGTAAAAAATGCATTACAACTTGCAGACCCCAATATTTTTTCTATGAATTTTAAACAGTTCATTTCCCAAAGGCTTCATAAATATGTCTGCAAATTGTTCTTCAGATCTGTAGAACTGAATAGAAATTTCTTTTCCAGTTACCAGCACTCGAATGAAATGATACCTTGTATCAATGTGCTTACTCTGTTTGTGAAAGCCATGATTCTTTGACAGTGCAATGGCAGACTTATTGTCACAGACAATTTGGGTTGCATCATTCTGGTTATGCAACAATTCATTCAAGACCCTTCTCATCCACACAGCTTGACATGAAATTGCAGTTGTTGCAACATACTCTGCCTTAGTAGAAGATAGAGTCGCAATGGGTTGTTTCATTGATGCCCAAGCCACTTCTCCAGATCCAAGACTGAACACATACCCAGATGTGCTTTTCCTGTCATCAATGGAACCTACAAAATCACTATCAGTATATCCGATCAGCTCAAGGTTTAAATTTGATGTGTATCAGATACCAAAGTTAGTTGTTCCAACAACATATCTCAGGATCCTCTTTCCTGCTTGCCAATGAGTACTCTTCGGTGTCTCCATGAATCTCGAAATCAAACTTACAACAAACATGATATCAGGTCCAGTTGTTGTTAAGTACATAAGGCTTCCAACTAGCCTCTTATACAGAGTTGGATCAACATATGATCCCTCATCACACTTACTCAGTTTAATACCAGTTTCCATTGGTGTTGCAATTGGCTTTCAATTCAACATTCTAAATATTTTCAACACTTCATTTGCATAGTTAGTTTGAAAAATGAAAATTCCATCATCAGATTAATCCACTTCAATTCCAAGAAAATATTTCATCAATCCTAAATCAGTCATCTCAAACTCTGTTTTCATGGCATCTTTAAAATCATCTACAGATAGTTCTCCAGTAAAAATCAGGTCATCAACATACAAACAGACAATCAAAATTTTACCTTCCTGGTTTACCTTTGTATACAGAGTTGGTTCACTTGGACTTCTGTTGAATCCAACACTGATAAGGTATTCATCAATCCTGCTATACCAAACTTTGGATGCTTTCTTCAATCCATATAAGTCTTTCCTTAACTTGTAAAATTTATCTCCGTGCTTATCAATCTCATAACCCAGAGGTTGCCTTACATAAACCTCTTCTTCCAAACATCCATTCAAGAATGCAGACTTGACATCCATCTGATGCATGATCCATCTATTTTGAGTTGCAATGGCTAATACCATCCTCACAGTGTCAATTCTTGCTATAGGAGCAAATGTTTCATTGTAATCAATACCGGGTTGCTGACTAAACCCCTGAGCTACAAGTCTTGCCTTGTACTTTTCAACTTCACCATCTGCACTCAACTTAGTCTTATAAACCCACTTAACACCAATACTCTTCTTACCTTCAGGTAAATTGACAAGATCCCAAGTGTTATTCATTTCAATGGAATCAATCTCCTCATCCATTGCTTTAATCCATACATGCTCTTTAGCAACTTTATCAAAACTTACAATATCACATGCCATTAATGAAAAATTTGAAATCTGATCTACTTCTTCATTCTGATCATACAATTCTCTTAAGCTTATAGTCTTATGTCCTTTAAATTTGTCTCTTAAAGTAGCTAAAGTGGGATTTGATTCACTACTTACCTATGAATCTGATTGATGTCCACCATGTCCAGATGACTCACCACGCTCATGAGTTCTTCGCGTTATAACTTGAGATGGGCTGGAATCTGGTGCTTGCCTTGTTGGACTTCTTGCTCCAGGCGTATGTGCATGTGGAGCCATCTCTCCATCTCCTTTAGCCTGCTCAGCTCCATCATCATCTTCATGGGGTAACACAACTCCCTTTGAAATTGATTTTTCAATACTTCCATCCCAGGCTTCATCTTCTTTAAATTGAACATCTCTGTTGATAACATATTTCTGGGTGATGGGATTGTACAGTTTATATGCCCTAGACTCTTCACTATATCCAACAAAGATACATCTCTCGCTTCTGTCATCCAACTTTCTCCTCATTTCTGCAGGTACATGCGCAAATGCAACACATCCAAAAAATATGAAATCAGAAACATTGCAAGGCTTACCATCCCAGGCTTCCTGAGGTACACGATCCCTCACGGTCTTGGTCGGACTTCTATTCAAGATAAAAACAGAACAAAGAACTGCATCTCCTCGATATTCATTTGAAAGATGCTTCTCTTTCAACATGCTTCGAGCCATATCCATGATGATCCGATCCTTCCTTTTAGCCACTCCATTTTGTTGTGGTGTATATCGAGCTGTAAAGTGCCTTTTAATTTCATGAAGATCACAAAATTCAATGAATCCATTAAGTTTGTATTCAGCTCCTCTATCAGACCTTAAGATTTTAATGGTTTGACCACTCTCATTCTCAACCATAGATTTAAACTTCTTAAAAACATCAAAGGCTTCAGATTTCTGTTTCAACAAATACAACCAAGTCTTCCTACTAAAATCATCAATGAAAGTCATAAAATAAACACAACCATTCAAAGAAGGTGTTTGCATAGGTCCACATAAATCTGTGTGGACAATTTCCAATGGAGCTTTTGCTCTGTAGGAAACACCTGAAACAAATTTCTCTTTGTGATGCTTCCCAAGTATACAACTCTCACAAGAGCTTGTAGGTTGCTGAATACAGGGCAACCCCTTTACCATCTGCTTCTTCTGTAATAGATCTAAGCCACCAAAATGTAAATGACCATATCTCAAATGCCATAACCAAGATTCATCTGAACTTCCAGTTTTATAAACATTCAAAGAACCACTCAAATCATTTCGCATAACAAGTGGAAACATTCTATTCTTGGTCATCTCTACTCTTGCAATCAACTGTTTGTTGGGTAATTTATCATAGATAGTACATACCTTATTCTTGAAGAACAATCTATACTTTTTCTCCATCGGTTGTCCAACACTAATAAGATTGCATTTTAAACTAGACACAAACTAAACATCATCAATATTTCTTCTCTGATTGTTCGTAGTGTAAACTGGAACTATACCTTTACCATTGACAGTAACCTTACAGTCATTTCCCAATTTGACTTCAGATTGAATACTAGTATCAATAGAAAAAAAATAAGTCCTTATTACTAGTCATGTGGTTGCTGCAACCACTATCCAAAAACCAAATATCACTAGCATTTTCATGAGTGACATTACAGGTCATAAACACAGGATTTTGATCATGCTCAGACTCATTTGTGATATGTGCAGAGTGCTTTCCAGCATCTACCTGTTTCTTCCAGTATTTGTTAGCAAAATCACAAACTTCTTACAATAATAACATTGCACTTTAGTTTTATCATACTTCTTATTTTTTTGTTGCCAAGGTTTGTTGCTGCTCCCTCTTAAAGTAGGAAGATTCTGCTGGATCTTCTGCTTAGACTCTGATTCAACTCTGTTGTCTCTTGGACCAGAAAATTGACCTCCTCTTCCACGAGTATAAGACCTTCCTCTGCCTCTGCCTCTGGTAATATGCAGTAGTGATTTGAAGGCATGCTCCAATGATCCTTCTTCATATCTAGATAGCCTATATTCATGAGCAACAAGAGAACCAATTAATTCATCAATTTGCATTTGACTTAAATCCTTAAATTCCTCTACGGGGACAAAAACAGGTTCAAACTTCTTGGGCAAACTTCTCAACACTTTCTCAATAACTCTTTTATTTTCAATATCATCTCCATATTGCCTGAGCTGGTTCACAACACTCATTACTTGAGTCATGAAAGTATCAACACTTTCATTATCTTTTGTTGGTTGTGGAGCCTGATTATCTTCCTAATTTAGAGGTATTTTACTTTCAGCCGTGTTTATACCCCATGAAGTATTTACACCCCAGAAGTATGTACACGCTTCCACGCGGGGGAGTGCAGAGGGGCGGTACCCCCTCTGCGGGGTCCGGGGGGGATATCCCCCTGGCTAGGGGGTTTGGGGGCAAGTGGGTCCCCAGCGAGGGTTTGGGGGCGAAGCCCCTGAAGCAAAAATTGCCTTGTAAAAGTATATTATAATTTCATTGTAAATCTGGACCATTCATTATAAGGTCGCAGATCCAACGATAGAGATTATGTTAGGGTTTTTTTTTCTAGAAGGCAACCCTCTTTTATGAGGGAAATGTATAGCGACTATGTATGTTGGTGAGTATTGTATTCTGAGAGAGGAGACTGTGAGAGAATGAAGAGGAAGTTACAACGGGTTTTGCTGTAGGTTGTATTCCTTCATTTTGTTGGATAATAATAAAGAAAGGACCTGGAAATTTCTCTGGTGGACGTAGCCCACACTGGGTGAACCACGTAAATATGTGTCTCTCTTGTATTGTGTATCTTCTGTGTTTTGTTTCCGCATTCGTTTTATTTTATTGTTTCGCAGTCCTATTTTTCTAACAACTGGTATCAGAGCGTAAGGTAACTCGCATGAAAAGAGGGTTCCTGGTTCGAGTGGGAGCAATGTCGGAAGATGGAAAGTTTAGGGTCGATAAATTTAAGGGCCAAAACTACCAGTTATGGAAGATGCAGATGGAAGATTATTTATATCAGAAGGATCTATTCCTACCATTGAGCGGAGTAGCAAATAAGCCAGCGGCCATGAAGGACGAAGAATGGGAGATTCTTGACAGAAAGGCTCTAAGAATAATACGGCTGAGCCTGGCAGCGTCGGTGGCTTTCAATATATCGAAAGAAAATACAACGAAGGGTTTGATGGACACGTTGGACAAATTGTATGAAAAACCCTCGGCGTCCAATAAGGTATTTCTAATGAAGAGATTATTTAATATGAAGATGTCGGAAGGTGGGTCTATTGCAGATCATTTAAATGAATTTAATACGGTTACTAATCAACTAAGTTTTGTAAAAGTGGACTTTGATGATGAGG
>ML805098.1:242387-291294 GCA_009831015.1 Picea engelmannii | reverse complement strand
GCATATACAGTTGAGGTACCACTTCATACGATCCACCTTGGAAGATGGACAATTGAAGATGGAAAAGATACACACTAGCCAGAATCCTGCAGACATGTTAACAAAGGGAGTAACCAGGGAGAAACTGATTTCTTGCTCAGTTTTAGTTGGTCTTCAAGAATGAAGATGAAGATGAGAAGTTTGTCAGGTCCAAGAAGGTTCAGAGTCCGACATATACAACAGCGGTGGAGTTGTTGAGATTAGTCTCCAAGTGGGAGATTGTTGGTTGTGGAGCCTGATTATCTTCCTAATTTAGAGGTCTTTTACTTTCAGCCATATTTATACCCCATGAAGTATTTACACCCCAGAAGTATGTACACTCTTCCACGCGAGGGAGTGTAGAGGGGGGGGACCCCCTCTGTGGGGTCTGGAGGGGCTATCCCCCCAGCTGGGGAGTCTGGGGGGCGAAGCCCCCGAAGCAAAAATTGCCTTGTAAAAGTATATTGTAATTTCATTGTAAATCTGGACCATTCATTATAAGGTCGCAGATCTAACGATAGAGATTACGTTAGGGTTTTTTGCCCTAGAAGGCAACCCTCTTTTATGAGAGAAATGTATTGCGGCTATGTATGTTGGCAAGTATTGTATTCTGAGAGAGGAGACTGTGAGAGAATGAAGAGGAAGTTACAACGGGTTTTGTTGTAGGTTGTATCCCTTCATTTTGCTGGATAATAATAAAGAAAGGACCTGGCAATTTCTTTGGTGGACGTAGCCCACACTGGGTGAACCACGTAAATCTGTGTCTCTCTTGTATTGTGTATCTTCTGTGTTTTGTTTCCGCATTTGTTTTATTTTATTGCTCCGCAGTCCTGTTTTTCTAACATCCTTCATCTTCAAATTTTCAAAATCCCTTCTCAAGTTCTGCAACTTGAATGTCTTCACCTTGGACACCCCTTGATAACAGGTTTCAAGAATGTCCCGAGCCATCTTCGAAGATGTAGCACTAGCAATCTTCATAAAAATGGATTCATTTAATCCTTGCTGGATTAATCCTAGAGCCTTGTTATCATTTTTTTTGTTTTCCTTTAGCAAAACACGATCAACATTAGACAGAGCAAATTCTGCTGCAACATCAACTGGCTCAACATAACCATCAATAACATAAATCCACAAATCTTGAGAATGCAAAATCATCCTCATCCGAATATGCCAAGTATCATATGACTTCTCGCTCAGTATAGGAACCTGAACCTGAGAAGAAATACTACCAGACGCAGCCATTTATATAAAATTTGAAAGGAATTTAAATAAACCTTCACGCAGGAAAATAAGAGAATAAAATTTGATACCAACAAGAATAATCGGCAATGAACTAAGCAATAGCAGAATACACTACAGACTCTGATACCAAATGAAGAAAAAACGGGTCCAATCAGGGTTTGGGATTTCGGCAAACATGAACACCCAACGCCACACACCTCAACTCCCGCATCGCGAAAATGTGAATGGAGTGTGGGCCCGGTGCTTTTCGGGTTTCAGGGTTTGCAAACCCTTGATAGAAAACAATGAGCAACCTCAATCACCGAATTGCGAAATGTGTACAAACTTTGGGCCCCACTACTTCGGGTTCAGGGTTTTGAGACTAAAGAACTCCACGCACTTTTAATAAGTAAACTTCGAATGCCGAAATAACAATCTTTTATTTAATCTCCTTTTAAAATCACAAGCTTCAACAAATAAACTCAGAATAAATAAAGGACCGGGATTTACAATTAGTAAAACCAAAAATTATAAAATGAGTTTACTAACTCAATAAAATATATATATATATATATATATAGCAGAGCAAACCTCCAAACACAGAATAACCAATTCGATTCAAGAAATGCTTTCAAGCTATCTACTATTACAATTTTGACTCTGGTATTTATACACAGAAAAATTGCGCCTTCGATCTTCTAAAGGATTTTAATCAAAGCTGTTAGAGTTTGGTTGCTTGAAAGATTGAAGCGGCCACCGTTTAAGCAACCTAAGACAAATTAGTAATCAAGACGGCCACCAATACACCGTTTACAAGGAAGCGGTGAAATGATTACTTTCTTACACACGATAAGGGCTGTATAAATAAATGATTGATATTACTCCAAAATGGAATAATTGAGATAATTGTGAGAAGATAATATCAGGCTCTAGGAAGTTGGTCTTCTCTGAACTTCCCCTCTGGAGTTCTTTAGTTTTGGCGTCACGGATTTCTGCCCAGAATCGATTGCACCGACACCTCTATATTTCCCGTCTTTCTTTCATCGCATGAATTGTTTGTTGGAAAGATTTCTAAGATTGAGACTAGGGTTCGGTGTGCCACCGATTACAGACTGGGTATCCTGACCATACTGCTGCTGGGCTTTCACCATTGCCGTGGAAGACAGCCTCCGTTGAATGTTGAATCCTGCATATCATAAAGAGTAGAATTCATTACTGATTTTACACCTCATCCTTCTTATGATAGATCGGTTCTTATGATAGATCCGTTCTTAAGGTGTTTGGCCCTTCATTGCTGATTTTACACGCTCCAATACACAGATTTATGAAATTTCCGTTCCACCTTAATATGTCTCTCTGTACAAATCCAGTTAAAAACAAAAAAACCAACCTAGAATAATTTATTTAATTCTCAATTTAAGAATCATAAACGGTTTAGCCTTATATATTCGATAGACCGTTTCGGGCCAATCCCATGTGGTTATGGTTGATCATCTGAAAAATGTATACACACTAGTTGATCATCTGAAAAATGTATACACACTAATGTGTCAGACAGGATGGTACTTATCAATCTCCAATATGACTGGTGCAAACTCACGGTGTGTTATCTATAAGATTATAAGATTTTAACATTGCATTTCACATTATGGATTTGGATTTGGTTAAGAGATCCGCTATGGCAAAATCATATAAAGAAACTGAGTAAAAGGTGAAGATGAAAACCGAAGAAGCAGCTGCATCTTACATGATAGAATGGTGTATCTGTAAATTGTTGCTGGCTAGGGTTACGGGTAATGGTAGGAGAGAGGGGAGTGGAATCGTGTGGGTAATATGGTTCGGGTGTGATGCAGGCGGTCTAGGGTTAATGGTAGGAGAGATGGGAGTGTAATTCTGTGGAAAATCAAATACAATATCTCGATTATTCCTTGTCCACGAGAGGAACGAAGGTAACATTGTGAAGAGTAGGCCGATGATACAGATAACTAATGCTATCTTCTTCTGCACAAACCCTTTGGCAGCCAACGCCCATTCAGTTTCCCTTTGTTCTGATCACGCTATTCCCTTAATTATAAAAAGGTTAAAATAAATCCTTTACAGAGAAAAATTCTCAAGATATTCACAAAGGGAACATGTAAGCAGAAGAGTCGACTAAGTATAAAAGTACTGGAGAATACTGAACTTCTTCGAACATGACCAAAAATTTCAAATGTACTTAAAAGGAAAACATATGCCTTGAGTAGATCGAGGATCCCAATGCAACTTCAAATGTACTTAAGCATGGAAAGAAAAAGCATATCAAAAGTCAAGGCATGTACTTAAGCATGGAAAGAAAAAGCATATCAAAACTCAAGGCATTGAGTAGATCCAAGATCCCAATGCACTTACGGAGATCAATATATATACAGTCTGTAGAGTCTTTAAGACATTGATGGCCTACACTTACCATGGAAATTAAAAGCATATCAAAACTCAAGGCATTGAATAATGCACTTACCATGTAAGTTAAAAGCATATCAAAAGTCAAGGCATTGAGTAGATGGAGGAGTTCCCAAGTTTAGGGAACTTGGGGAAGGTAGTTGTAGGAACAATATGTGGGAGGGAGGGGTTAATGCATTCTATTTTTTTTTGGTTATTTGTGCTATGTTTGGTTTGATGTTGCATGTTGTATTGCTTTCAAGGTGGGGAAAATGTGTGACAATAGTTGTTGTTGTGGATGTTAGTTGAAGTCATGAGTGTAATAGTTGTTGTTGTAGATGTTAGTTGAAGTCATGAGTGTTCTAGGTGTGTTGTTTACAAAGCATTGTGTTCTTCTCCTTTTTCTTGAGTTATTGATATTTTTAATACCTATTTATTTTTTGTTTGGTGTTATTTTCATGTATTTTATTGTGGTTATAGGTACATAGCTCTACCTAGTTGAATTCCATTTACTCATTGTTTATGAGGTGGCATTAGTGCATTGCCTATTGTTACTTACTAGACATTGCTTGGCATTAATGTGGTGGTATGGAGGCCTTAGTGGGCATGGTTTTATAGTTCTTCATGTCATTTGCTCTCCATTGTGTTGGATCTTGGTAATTGTATTTATCTAATCGTTGAGGAAACACTGGATGATAGTTGAATTCATCATTTCTCTTAGATGTTGGTTGAATTACTATGTGTTTTAGAGGTAATCCCACAGAGTGTTGTGTTAGGCTCTACCCCAATGGTGGTTTACCTCACTTTTCATGCATTTTGTAGTGGCTCTATATATATAGCTTCAATTGGTTGCTAATTCATTTGAATTGGGTTTGTGCATTTCTCGTGAGGGTGGTGTTAATGCATTACCTAGTGTTATGTACCTAGCATTGCTTGGCCTTAATGTGCCTTGATTCTTCATGCCAAGAAATCTCTATTATAGTGGATGCTAGTTGTGTTATATTGATTATTGTTAGGAATTATTCATGTTCATTTGATGTTGTTGGGAGTATTGTGTCAGGGATTGTCTTTGTTCATTTGTCATTGTTTGGATGTGGTGTTTTCAATGATCTTCCATAATTCCTAGTAATAAAAAGGGTTTTGGGTGCCCTTGTATGCCTTCACTTTGATTTAATCCTATGCTTTGTTTGATATTTGTGTCATTTGTTGTAATTTTTTGTTAATGTTTTGTATTTCATTCTTTGGGATTGTTTATATAGTTGTTTTTCTTGTCATTCTTATGGTTGTGAAATTTTTGGCAGGTTGTGATTACTACTTCACAGGTCTCGAGACGAAGTGCATTGTTTGTTCAATCTCTTGATCTTGTTGGCAACTAGGTATTCATGTCATTTAGTTTTTCAACTATGTTTTGCTTCATAGAATAAGGTACATGTGCATGTCTGTTTTGCATTCCAAAAAAGCATTCCATTCCTTCTATTTTTTGACATGGGTCTGACTGAATTTTTGGGTATTGGTTCAGCCCTTGTGTTCACCTCTCTCTAGTTGAGCCACTATTATTTAACATAATTTTTTTCTATTTTTTTTCTCATCTTTTCATGACTTCTATGGTGGGTCAAGGTACATACCTTTGCTTGGTTTCTTATTTCAATTATGTTTGTGCATTTCTAGTTATGTGGGAAAAAAAAATGTTCATTTCTATCCCTACACACACTACATCCTATGTTGAAGGTGGTTGAATAGTGAATAGTTGGGTTGTTCTTTAGTTCAACTTTTAGAGCATGTTTTAGTTTCAAAAATAAGATATGTGGCTACAACTCTTCTACTTTACCAATAAAAAACATTGATTATGGTTTTTTCTTGTACTTGATTACATTTGGATGGTGTTGTAGATATTTTTATTTGTCTCTTTCTCATTGTATAGCTACTACAATATCTAGCCTTCTCAATATCATCCCATGGTATGTTTTTCTGGTGTTCAAAATGGAATTTCTCTTTTGTGGTTATATGCAATTGCTTTAATGAATATCATGTTCATTTTAGTCTTTATATTTTATTTTAATTATTTTTCCTTGTTGTTTTACCCTTATCTTTGCCTCCCCTCACCCACTTGTCCATTGTCTTGAATATATGATTACCTATTTTTGTGGCTTGTCAGATTGAACCTACTCATTGTTTTTCATTTCAAAGCCATTCCCATTGCTATTTTCTATATGTTTTTGATAGTTCAAAAGGAAGAAATAATATTGTGTAGAGAACGTTGTGTTTATATTTAGCAAAGAAATAAAATATATAATGGAATTTGGCATGAAATGTATGCTTGAAATAAGGTATAGTAGTGAGTTTTGTTGTTCTATTTATGTTTTCAAATGTGTTCTTAATAATGAAGAAGAATAAAACACCAAACATTGAGGATGAAATTAGTTGTGGATTGGTTGGACAATAACCATGCCTCCAACATGGGCTAGTTTGATTTTTTTTTTTTTTTTAATTTTGAAATGAAAGGTTTTATGCCATGTCCATGGGCATTATGATTTTCCATCATATTTTCATCTATGTAAGACATTAGAATTTTCTCTCATATTTTCTTCTATGGAAGTCATCAGCCCACCTAGAGACATATCATAGCCTTCATAATTGTTCTGAACCAACTCTTCTTTCCTTTTATTTATTTATGATTGTAAATATTTTAGGTAAGTGTGCCTTGTGTGCCTTTATGTATGCTTATTATCATCCTTTCTTAACTATTTTTAACACACTTCTATCAATTGTTAAGCCTTGGGTGAGTCATTTTCAAGAAACGTCTTGTTACCTATTCTTCCTTAAAAGTGTTAGATCGCTTCAAGATAAAGCTCTGTGATTAAATCCCTCATCAATGAAGTGGAACTAGGTTTACTGGTGAAAAATGAAAAAGAAAAAAAAACCTTTGATACAATTGAGGTGGGTTTTATCCTAGTAAGATATGAGCTTTTGCAATTACTAACATAGCCCATTAGAAAAAATAAATAATCTTTAATGTTAAGATGTCAAAACCTTGTATAGTTTCATTTTCTTAGGTTTAACCCATTTTCCAATAATACTGCCTCCCATGTGTTTTTATAATCACTTACAGCTTTGCATTTTCAAAACAAATGATGTAGTTTCTTAGTTCCAAATGTGTTATTTTTTCCCTTAGAACTTTCCAATTTTGGGAGTGTGTTCTTCTAAGTTCTTTTCCTTACCTATTTGCATTAGCAATTGCTATGAAAAAAACACTTTCATGTTCTAAAATCCAAAGAAAAAATATGGAAATAAGTACAAGCATGGGCTCACCGTGTTGAATGTAGGCTTATAATTTGTTCTAATGAATTGGATACCTAAATATTCTAAATTATTTACTAATCATTCTTAGTTTTTGAGTCAGATAATTCCATGGAATCCAAACTTTTAGTGTGTTCCATTTTTTTTTGCGCATCTCTTCTACCTTTGAGAAGAAAGCAAATATGGATCAATTTTTTTATGTTAAATATTTTACTTTAACATAAACCAAATTAGATCGGTATGAAAGTGCCAAATGCATACCATTCCACCATTTTCATATAAACTTGTTAGTAAAGAAAATTGGTTTGTGCCACTTCTAATTGTGTGTTCATTTTTCATGTCACTATAAATAAAAGTAGACAAGTATGATATGTTCATACATGACATGAATTCCTATAATCTTTTTTGATAAAATTTGATTCTTAAACATTAACATTAAATTTAAACCTTTAATATTTACCTTAGTGATATTTGTTTAATTCAATTTTGCGTTGATCTTTTTTATCTTATATACATTAACCATTAAAACTTAGTCTTTATCTTATACATTAACCATTAAAACTTAGTCAACTTAGTCTTTATGTCACAATTCTAGTCTTCCATCATCAATCTTTCCATTGACAACCATCTTCTTAATACCATAAAAAATTTCTTCCCTTGAACATTTGCAACACATACGCAATATGTTTTTAATATTCTCTTATATTTCAACCATCTTGAATATAATTGTAAATTGCATGCTAAAATATTCAAAACAGTTTACTTATGTTTTCAAAATCGTACCTCTGAGATGAAAACACTTTGGCCCGAATCTTTCATATATTATGTTGCTTCACTTGATCCAAAATAAAATCAAAATGGAAGTGACAAATTTATAACTCATCATTTTATATATTTTTTCAATAAAGAAGTTTGAATTATCTCAACTCTAGTTTTGTTTCCACCTTCATGTGAGTGTTTAGAAATCTAAGTGAGCAAGATATGTTCATTTGCAACCTAAATCCATAACACCTAACTCTATAATCCTCTAACTCTATAATCCTCGATTATTTTCCATTAACATTAAGCATATTCCTTTAACCTATAACCATAGCGATACTCCTCGAACTCATTTTCATATTGATGTCTTAACACTTAGATCTTTATTTGATCACCAACACTTGATCTTTATTTTCCAAGCCTAGTATTCGTTAAGCCTTGTATCATTAACCTTTACATTTAATTTGAAATTACTTCTAACATCTTTTTTAACATCTTCCTTCACTTCATTTGTCCCGAATATAATTTCACCATAGTTGCATAACCTTCTACCTTCTATATTGGTTGTCATAATACTCACCATGTAGATTTTTTATCTTACCCATAACATATTATATAACATATTATATAAGGCTAACCATTTCTATAACAAACCCATTACCAACAAAAATGAAAATATTTTTATACCATTTAAAGATGAAATTATGTAACATGATATACAGTTTCATATAACTATCTGAAAGGCTTAAAACATATATGGATATTTTTAACCATACCCAACATACATATATGCACAATAAAATGAAACAACTAAGCTTAACATTAAATCCATAAGTAATAAGAAAGATAAAAACACTTATATTTATGGAAAAAACCAACTAGATGTGTACGAGGGATGTTCCTTCCAACCGTAGGCTATGTTGTTACATTTATTTCAATAGCAGGTCACCCCCAAGTTGGGGCTATGACTCCACAAGGAAGGAATGCCTCCTAAGGCTGGATAATGTCCACTTTACAACCTAATACCCAAAAAACTAACTCCTACAACAATTCCAATCCACCAACTCTCTTTCCCCTCAACCTACACAACCCAATGAATGAGATCCCCTTATTTTCTATGAACTCTCTCAAGATATCCCACTTCCCCCCATGGCTCCAACACAAGTTGGCTAGGAAATATATTAGTTGGGGACTCTAGGAATATCAACTATAACAAGTGTGTTCACAACAACCTTCTCACAATATCTTGAGTATTTTCCCAATAGAAATATCACTCGCATGCATGAAAACCTTGTTCTTGGCATAAAACCTAGTTTCACCAAGATGTTTTTCCATACCCAGTATGGATGCCATCCATTTCCAACACCAAGCTCTCATTTTCCTCTCCCTTTGTTATCCAAAAAATATGTACTCTTTCTCTACTCGAATTTTATTTTATCCCATGCATGTTGACTCTTAAAACTTTCCAAAAATTGGTTGTACTCAACCCATGTTGTCATAAATAGGTGAGAGAAATTTTCCACCAACCTCTTATATGATTTTACTTATCCCATATTTCAATATCTAGATGATATGAATTTCCCACCAACCCCTTACATGCATTCAATGATTGCTTTGACAAGTCAAAGGAGATAAATATTAATAATAAAAATATTTAGAAAAGTCACTTGGGTGTATTAGGCATGTGGAATTCCCCTTGGACCCCCTTTTACCCCCCTCTCTTGTGGAATCATATCCCACAACTTTATCATCCCCCTCAAATCGTAGAAAATGATGTATTTTTATTTAATCAATCTATGAATAGATTACAATGTTAGCCTATCCAACCTTTCATCACTACAAGATCTCTAACACAAAACATAGTGGCTCAATAGCCTATTTAACATATGTACAATTACATTACAATTCACAAGGATTAAAAATGGGATGTTACATCCACTCCCCCTTATTTTTTCATTTTCCTTAGTGTAAATCACCACACATGTACATACATAATGATTTAACAATTTAATAACACTTGTAAAAATTCCAACCAGTGATCTCTTATTCCCCTCAACCTACATAACTGAGGAAGTGTGCCCTCTTCTCTACTTTGGAGTCCCTCAAGATATCCCTCTTCCCTTCCAAGGATCTAGCACAGACTAGCTAGGAAGTCTCAGAGTTGTGGCTTCAAGAACTCCAACCGCAATAATTTCATAGTTCATTGAATCTTGCAATAATTCCAACCAACAATATCTCATTCCCCTAAGCCTATGCAACCCAAGGAATGTGATGCAGCCCCCCTACTTCCCCATAGGGATACACGACCTCTCGGTCAAGGATCTTCGATTCTTGAGTCAAATGACCCTCTGAAACCTTAATGGTCTCCTTTTGTATCTAAACATAGGCTCTTTCGGCTCTCTGGTGCAGGTCTTATGGTACCTGCAACCTTCCCTTTTGCTCTCCTGCGAAATCTTAGAGTACTGGGTGTTAGCTCCTTTTTTTGATAACTCCCCTCTTGAAGTGACCTTGGGCGATGACCTCACGTGACCACGCGATTGTGGGTGCGAAAAAAAATGGTTTGAATCAAACTACTTTTCGGCCCGTGATTCTCCTCGAGCCTCCACGTATCCTCTTGCCAAAACCAAGGTATGGATTGTGGCCCGCTTTCAACGTTTTAAAGTCCATACAACTCCTATCCCCGTAATTCTATGGGACCGTCGATCTCCCGATCATGATGGTACTTCTAAAAATGACAGTTCATATATGCGCTTTCCAAATCCATGGACCAAATCTGCCCCTCCTAAATCAACGAATGTGATCTCTTCGCAATTTCGGACTTTGGGGTTTTGAAATATCAAACCCTGCTTTCTTCCATACTTCAATATTCTAGAGTTGATGATCTATAGACACCTGTCTTTCTCAATCAACGGTCCTACTTCCACTTCGAGTGTTTGACCTTTCAACTCATATCAACGGTCATGTGACCCCCTTCTCGATCGACGATCAAGATCTCCTTCGGGTTTCAAACTTTTGAGATCTCAAATCTCAAACTTCTTTTTTCCCAATGGCATTTATCTAAAGGCTATAATCCACTGACACGTGTCCTCTTGATCTGACGATCGAGGATTACTTCGGGTCTTTACACGAAGTGCATGGATCTATGCCACATCCCCTCTTAGATATGACAAATATGAATTACTTCGGGACTTTACCTGGAGTTCACAGATTTACGCCACATCCCCTCTAGATCTAGCGGTCCAGATTTACTTCGGGTCTTTAGGATTCAATAGTCTCAGTTCTCAAACAAAACCCCACTACAATTTACCTGGAGCTCACGATTTTTTGATAAGTGTCCCCTTGCAAATCGACATCTCTCAGCTCTTCGACTATTCGGGCTTCGGGTGTTTCAACATTTCACCTGTTCCTTCCTATGGATCTCACAACCCACCGACACATATCCTTCTAGATCTAATGGTCCAGATTCGCTTCACCCCTTCGAATATTCGCACTTTGGGAGTCTCAAATCTCAACTGAGCAACTCTCGAATTGATTTCCCAAAGCTGCTGATCTATTGACATGTACCCCTAGCGATCAACAGTCAGGATCTTACTTCGGGTGTTTCACCTCCTCTTCGTCCACAAACTTCCGGAGTTGTGGATATTGCGCCACCTGTCTTCGTCGACGATGGATGGTCCCAAACTACTTCGGGACTTCAGAACTTTGGTAGGTTCTCCCTCCTGCGTGTGCGAAGTGATAAGGCTTGTGCACCTTCCTCTGATCAAATGGTTATTAATCCTTTTAACTGTGATCCAACAACCACTATGGCTCCTCCTCCTGAGCTTCTGATTTCTTCCGACTTAAAAGATTTATCAGTCTTCAAAGGTCTCAAACTTAGCTCCTCCTATGAGCCTAACTCTTGGATCTCGTCAAAACTTATGAAAGTGTTATCCCTTCTTAGCTTGATCCTTAAAGGATTCTGACTTCCCACGCACTCTTTGCATTTTTAGGATTTTGATAACTCAGATCGAAGGATTTCTTGAAAATAAATTCTTCTCGCCCACCTGCCGTTCCTCTGTTCTAGTATTTCGACGCTTGGTCCCTTCTTGATGCGGTGCACTCCTTGCACCTGGTCTAAGTTTCCTTTGTTCTCTCTGAACTCCTTTGAGTCAATCTGAGACTCAATTGACACACTCCTTGCGTACGATATGCACACCTTGCGTACGCGTTTCAGAAGAGAAACAATTGAAACTTATCGAGTTTCATCATGAACTCATACGATCAACTTCTCGAACAATCATACATGAAAAAAATGAGATAAACAACATACATAGAATGTAAAATTCATTCAATCACACATTAAAATGAACACAGTCCAAGATTTGGGACAATTATGTCTGTTCTATTCATTCATGAAACAAATTACATAATATTGTAGTTCTTTCCTACGTCGTTCTTCTACTCTACTATGTTCTATTGATCTCTATCTCTATCTCATAATCCTCCTAATTCTTTTACAATGCAACCACAAACTATCTAAGGATAGGCTCCACGAGCTCCCTCGTCGTATCTGCAACCTATCCTATCAAATGCTTAGTGGTTAACTACTTTTTCCTATTACAATAACTAACATTTATTTCCAGATAAGAGTCAACACTCCATATCTGGAACCCCTTACAGTCTTGTACGACTTTACAAACACGACATATTTAAAAATGTTTCTTTCAAAAATATCTCAACAACTCAATTTACTCCTGAGTTAATTTTTGATTGGAAACTCTGTCATGCTAAGATGTTGTTCCTTTGCCTCCACTCTTGCATATTTGACTTTGAAGGCGATGCTCCTGCATCATACTCCTCTGGTTAAAATTGTCATGGGATCCTGTCCATGAGCTCCTGCACTTTTTTCCCATGCTTCAAAATATTAGGTTCTGTAACCCAACTTGCATCTTCCACTGGATGATCTTTCCACTTCACTAAATATTCAGGTTATGTCTTCCTCCTGGTCTTGTTTCTAGCTCTTTGTTCAATGATTTTATCCATCTGGCATTTTTTTGCTGTGGGAAATTGTTCTTCCCATTGAACTTCTTTCTGACCATCTGATTCTCCTACCTCATCTCTCATGTAAGGATACAAGTATGCAACATTGAATATTGGTGATATCCCAACATTGTCTGGAAACTCAATTTCATAAGCATTGGCTGCGAATTTTCTGAGAATCCTGCATGGTCCTATCATCTTCATCTTCAACTTGTTATACGATCCCCTTGGAAAACTTTCTTTTCTCAAATGAGCTAAAACTTCATATCCAACTTCGAATTGAACTTCTCTCCTCTTTTGATCAACTATGTTCTTATATTTTTGGCTGTTGTCCTGCAGCTGTTCTCTGACTCTGTCATGGAGTTTCTGCATTTCTGTTGCAAAATCCTCTACTCCGACACTTATGAACTCTTCTTGATTCAGATCTCTCAACTATGTAATCTCTCTTGGCTGTATACCATACACAATTTCAAATGGACTTTTTCCTGTGCTCCTGTTCATTGAATTGTTAAATGAACATTCTGCTTGTGCCAGAATCTGATCCCTTTAACGACCTTGCTCAGTGACTCAACTTCTTAACAAGTTTCACAGACTCATGTTTACTACTTCAGTATGTCCATCTGTCTGAGGGTGATATGTTGAACTAAAGGACACGTTCGTCCCCAACCTCTTCCATAGAGTCCTCCAAAAGTGTCCTACAAATTTGGTGTCCCTATTTGAGACTATGCTCCTTGGCAATCCATGTAGTCTCACTACTTCTCTGAAAAACAAATTGGCTATGTGTGTAGCATCATTTGTTTTATGGCATGGTATGAAATGTGCCATTTTTTAAAATATATCCACCACAACAAATATGGAATCACTCCCCTTTTTAGTTCTAGGCAATCCCAATACAAAATCCATACTGATTGCATCCCACGACCTCTCTGGTATTGGTAATGGCTGATATAAACCATTGTTCTGCTGTCTTCCTTTTGCATACTGAAAAATTTTGCATTTGTTTACAAAATTTTTCACCTCTTCCCTCATGCTCGGCCAATAATATGAATTACTCAGTTGTGCAAATGTCTTATCATGACCAAAATGTCCAGCTAAACCTCCACTTTGTTTCTCTTTGAACAGGTTATCTCTCATTGAGAATCTTGGTATGCGCAGTTGGCTTCCCTTGAATAATAATCCATCCTAGATCAAATATTCAGTCTATTGGCTTTTGTCTCCCAACAAAGGATTCTTGCATGCCTCATAAGCTTCCTTAAAATATGCATCTTCTCTATACATCTCCTTGAGGTGTTCAAACCCTAAGGTCTCCACCTAGAATTTCTGTACAATTAAACTCCTCCTGCTCAAAGCATCTGCAACTTTGTTAGCAGTTCCAGCAATATGTTTAATAACAAAAGTAAAATTATGCATAAATTCTACCCATTTAGCATGTCTTTGATTCAACTTTTCTTGCCTAGTAATAAATTGCAAAGTTTAATTATCACTGTACAAGACAAATTATTTAGGAATTAAATAGTGCCTCCACTTATTCAAAGCTTGAATCACCACATAAAATTCTTTGTCATATGTGGAATACTTCTTCTTGGTGTCATTCAGTTTCTCACTGAAATCAATAACTGGAATATTATCCTGATTCAAGACTACTCCAATAGCTAATCCACTTGCATCACATCTCACTTGAAATGTTTTTCCAAAATATGGCAAGACCAAAATTGGTTGTTCTGTGATTTTCTCCTTCAACACTTTGAAACATTTTTCAACTTCCTTTGTCCAACTGAAGGACTTGTGTTTCTTCTTCACAGTGTCCAACATGGGTGTACATATACCACTAAACTTTGTAATAAAATTTCTATAAAAAATCGCTAACCCCTGATAAATTCTTACCTCAAATATGTTTCTTGGTGATGGGGCATTCTTTGATTGCTCTCACCTTTCCCTGATCCATCTTCAATTCATTTAAAGAGATCACAAAACCCAAGTATATGAGTTATGTCTTCATAAAATAACTTTTCTTCAGATTTATCAATAATTTTTCCTACTGCAATTTTTCCATCACTGATGTCAGATGTCTTAAGTGTTCTCCCTTTGTCTTACTGAAGATTAGTATGTCATACAGATATACTATGACAAATTTTCCTATGAATTCTTTCAATACTTCATTCATCAATCTCATAAATGTTCTTGGTGCATTTGTCAACCCAAATGGCATGACCAACCATTCAAACAATCCTTCATTTGTCTTGAATGTTGTTTTCCATTAATCTCTCTCTCTCATTCTTATTTGATGATATCCGCTCTTCAAGTCTATCTTGGAAAAATATCTTGTTCCACTCAAACAACCCATCAAATCATCCATCCTTGGTAAAGGAAATATGTACCTAATGGTTATCTTGTTGATGGATCTGGAATCTGTACACATTCTCCATCCTCCATCCTTCTTTTGACTTAACACAGTTGGTACTGTGCATGGGCTTAGGCTTTCCCTAACTAAACCTTTATCCAACAACTCCTGGAATTGATTTTTGAATTTCTCATTCTCTATAGGTGTCAACCTATAAGTTTCTTTGTTTGGTAAACTAGCTCCTGGAATAAGGTCAATATGATGGCTTATACTCCTAATGGGTGGCAATGAGTGAGGTAACTCATCCACTACTATGTCAGAAATTTTTTCTGACACTTCCTAGATTTCTTTAGGAAAAAATTCCACAAAAGTATTTGTAAGGATAACTCTAGGATTCCTCACTACAACAAACTATATTTCTTTTTCCTTCTTGACTTCATTCAAGATTTCCTTCCCACTCATGAAAAGTATACTTGAACTAGCTTCCCTCTTTTGTTCTTTGACTTCTATTGGTAACAACATGTGTGTCCTACCATTATTTTCTAGGGTATAAGTATTCTTTCTTCCATCATGAATAAGTTTATGGTCAAACTAACATGGTATCCCCAATAAAATATGATAGACATCCATAGGAATTACATCACACAATATTTCATCCCTATAACCTCCTATTTTAAATTCAACTTGGCATTGTTGACCTACCATTACTTGATGTCCTTTCTGTGACCATGATACCTTGTATGGGTTTGGATGTGCAGTTGTATTCAACTCTAGTTTCTCCACCATATTTATGGATACTACATTGTCAGTTCTCCCACTGGCTATGATCACCTTGCAAACTCTATCTTTCGTCTTGCAAGCAATTCTAAACAGACTTGTTTGTTGAAATGGTTCCTCTGCCTCCTTCTCTGGTTTAAGAAGAATTTTCCTCATCATGAGGTTCTTTCCTCCTTCTACTACTTCTGCTTCCACATGCTTCTATTCTTCAACAATGCGTGCTTAACCACCTCCTTCTTTCTTTCTCTCGGGGAATTCCCAAGACTTGTGCCCTAGTTTGCCACAGGTATAACATTTAACTTCTCCTCCTCTGGCTCTTCCTCATCCTATGGAAAAAGAAATTCTTCCTCCATGTTGTCCTTCCTTAGAACTTCCACCTTTCTCTGGGTGACTATGTTGTTTGTCAGCTTCATGCTTCGGCTTCTGGAACTTCTCTCTGCTGGTTCCCTTATCTCTACTTGAATTTCCTCCTCTTTTTTGTTGGCTTTTCTTTCGGGCCAATTTCTCTTCATATTTCAAGGCTTCTTGATAAGAATCCTCGACTTTACTAATAGAAATAATGTTGATATACTCTTGTATTTCATATCACAATCCATTGATATACCTGGTTGTTTTTCATCTTCGTTATATTTCTGTCCAACCCTGATATTCAGTCTATAAAATTCCTCAGTGTACTCCTTTACTGATAAGATTTTCTATCTCAGGTTCCACAATCTTATGAACATATTGATTTGATAGTCCTTCAGGATAAATTTGGCTTTCATCTTGGCTACCATCCTATCCCAGTTCTTAATTTTCTGCTTACCTTTGCTCCTGCATTCGTCTTGCAGTTCATCCCACCATAGCGTTGCATGACCTTTTAGTCTTTTCACTACATGTTTCACCATCTTGTCTTCTTCGATATCTTCGTAATCAAAGTACTTGTCCATAGCACATACCCAATCCAACAATTCTTCAACTTTGAAATTGCCTTCATACATTGGTACCTCTATCCTTTCTCTGGTTCTTATTCTTGAAACAACTTTTATTGAGCGATCTTATGCAACATCCTCTGCTACATTTTCTTTGACCTATATTTCTTTGCTCTCAGATTCACTGATATCTCCAACATTTGGTTCTCTTCTCTGCATTGTTTCCATGGCATTTAGTCTCATTCAGAGTCGCCTCATTCCTTCTCCCATTTCTGCATTCACTTTACGCCTTCTGGGTGGCATGATTCCACTGCATCACCTACAAACATAAATCAAATTCTTGATAACACAAATGATATCAATTTACCTCCTTTCTCTGTTTCTTGTTGTTTGCAAACAAACTCAATATCAACTTTGATACCACCTGATGCATCCCCCCTATTTCCCTGTAGGGATACATGACCTCTCAGTCAAGGATCTTCGATTCTTAAGTCAAATAACCCCTGAAACCTTAATGGTTTCCTTCTATATATAAACACAGGCCCTTTCGGCTCTTTGGTGCAGGTCTTGTGGTACCCGCTACCTTCCCTTTTCCTCTCCTACGAAATCTCAGAGTACTGGGCATTAACTCCTTTTTCTGATAATCCCCCTCTTGATGTGACCTTGATCAATGACCTCATGTGACCACGCGATTGCGGGTGCGGTAAAAACAGTTTGAATCAAACTAATTTTCGGCCCGCGATTCTCCTCAAGCCTCCATGTATCCTCTTGCCAAAACCATGGTCTGGATTGCGGCCTGCCCTCAACGTTTTAAAGTCCGCACAAATCCTATCCCCGCAATGCTACAGGACCATCGATCTCCCGATATTGATGATACTTCTAAAACTAACGGTTCAAATCTATGCTTTCCAAATCCACAAACCAGATCTGCCCCTCCTGAATCAACGGATCTGATCTCTTCATGATTCCGGACTTTGGGGTTTTGAAATCTCAAACCCTTCTTTCTTTCATACTTCAATATTTTGGAGTTGACGATATGAAGACACCTATCCTTCTCAATCAATGGTCCTACTTCCACTTTGGTTGTTTGACCTTTCAACTCAGATCAACGATCCTGTGACCCCCTTCTCGATCAATGGTCAATATCTCCTTCGGGTTTTGGACTCCTGATATCTCAAATCTCAAACTTCTTTTTTCCCAATGGCTTTTATCCGAAGGTTGTAATCCACTGATGTGTGTCCTCTTGATCTGACGATCGAGGATTACTTTGGGTCTTTACCCGGAGTGCATGGATCTATGCCACGTCCCTTTTTAGATATGACGGCTATGAATTCCATCAGGACTTTACTCGGAGTTCACAGATCTACGCCATGTCCTCTCTAGATCTGGCGATCCAGATTTACTTTGGGTCTTCGGGATTTGGAAGTCTCAGTTCTCAACCAAAACCCCACTACAATTTACCCAGAGCTCGCGATCTGTTGAAAAATGTCCCCTTGCAGATCGACGACTCTCAACTCTTTGACTATTCGGGCTTCAGGTGTTTCAACATTTCACCTTTGCCTTCCTCTGGATCTCATGACCTGTCGACACGTATCCTTCTGGATCTAACAGTCCAGATTCGCTTCGTCTCTTCATGCTTCAAGAGTCTCAAATATCAACTGAGCAACTCTCGAATAGATTTCCAAAAGATGTTGATCTATTGACACGTACCCCTAGCAATCAACAGTCAGGATCTTACTTCATGTGTTTCACCTCCTCTTCGTCCACAAACTTTCGGAGCTGTGGATCTTGCACCACCTGTCTTCCTAGATGATGGACAGTCCCAAACTACTTTGGGACTTCGAAACTTTGTTAATTTCTCCCTCTTGCATGTGTGAATCTCTAAGGCTCGTGCACCTTGGTCTGATCATATGGTTTTTGATTCTTTGAATTGTGATCCAACGACCATTGTGGGTCCTCCTCCCGATCTTCTAATTTATTTCGACTTAGAAGATTTCTCAGTCTTCAAAGCTCTTGACCTTTTCTCATCCTACGAGTCTGAATCTTGGATCTCATCAACACTTATTAAAGTGCTATCCCTTTTGAGATTGATCCTTAAAGGATTCTAACTTCCCATGCACTCCTTGCGTTCTTGGAATTTCGATAACTCAGATTGAAGGATTTCTTGAAAATAAATTCTTCTCGCCCACCTGGCGTTCCTCTATTCTGGTTCTTCGACGCTTGGTCACTTCTTAATGTGATGCACTCCTTGCACCTGGTCTAATTTTTCTTTGTTCTCTCTAAACTCCTCTGACTCAATTTGAGAATCAATCGATGCACTCCTTGCGTTCGAGATGCACACCTTGCATATGAGTTTCAGAAGAGAAACAATTGAAACTTATCCAGTTTTGTCACAAACTCATACGATCAACTTCTCGAACAATCATACATGAACTAAATGAGATAAACGACATACACATAATGTAACATTCATTCAATCACACATTAAAATGAACACAATCGAATATTTGGGACAATTCTATCTATTCTATTCATTCATGAAACAAATTACATAATATTGCAGTTTTTTCCTGTGTCTTTCTTCTACTCTACTATGTTCTACTCATCTCTGTCTCTATCTCATAATCCTCCTAATTCTTTTACAATGAAACCACAAACTATCTCAGGATTGGCTCCACAAGCTCTCTCATCCTATATGCAACCTATCCTATCAAACTCTTAGCAGTTACCTGCTTTGTCCTATTACAATAACTAACAGTTATTTCCATATAAGAGTCAACACTCCATATCTGCAACCCCTTATAGTCCTATACGACTTTACAAACATGACATATTTAAAAATGTTGTTAAAAATGGTGCTCTTCTCTCTAGTTACTCAATTCCTAAATTTGTTCTTTACTTGTTCCTATGGAAACAATCATGAAAATAAATGTGGCTTCAAGAAATCCAACCGTAATAATTTCATATTTCACTAACTCCTACAACAATTCCAGCCAACAATATTTCATTCCCATAAGCCTACACAACCCAAGGAATGGGATCCCCTTCTCTACCACATAGTCCCTTGGGATATCCCACTTCCCTTCAAGGCTCTAGCACAGACTATCTGAGAAGTCTTAAAGTTGTGGCTCTAAGAACTCCAATTACAACAATGGAGTCTTCAAAATTTTAAAAATAGCTATGATGCATCTCCCATAATGCATTTTCTATCTCTCACTTTAATTCTTTTGAGTTGTAATAGGACCAATATATTTTACTTTTCCCTTTCCTTTGTTATTTAGCTTTGTTTCCTTATGGTGCTCTTCTCTTTAGGTACTCAATTTCTGACTTTATTCTTTACTTGTTCCTATAAAAACAATCATGAAAATAAATATGTTATATTCATTATCATGCAACGATTATCTTATCCACATGAGTTATCAACTCCAAAATATAATCACGTATTCTAAAATAAGTTTGAAAAAATAATATAAAACTTATATGTGTAGTTGTTTCTTTGTTTCACAATTATGCCATGGGAAACAATTTAGCAGTTGACACACCCTCGTGATTCTATCCACTTGCCTTCTTAAGTTGTCTCGTCCTTTCTATACTCTCCCTCCAAGATGAGGCATCCCCTTCGATGATACACACTCCCTCAAGTTATCCACCATTTCTAAGGTTTTCACATGCAAGGAGAGTGCCAAATTAATACCATACATCCATTAGTAGTATGTATCCAATAAGTCATGGAAATCATAGGGTTCCAATGTCATAACAATGGTCTTCTTCTTGATCTTTCCAAATTCAACATCCATCATCTGTCGGGAATGACATTCCTTCTCATAATGTTTGGCTCTTGCATGTGGTAGTACCCAGTATTCATTATGGACTTACACTCATTTCCATATCCAATACCATTCTACCTACAATCTATATAAAATTTCAGTCAACCAAAAAAATTGTGAGTATCCATGCACATCGTCCTTTTGTTGCAACATTTACAAAAACCCATGAAGTGATGTTATTATTATAACATACTAATAATTCAATTACCTTTAGTTCTTAATCATATCAAATGGAATGAAACTATCATTCATTATATATACATTATATATCACACCAAGCCTTTGATATTAGATATTAGATATTTTTCCAATAAACCAATGTGCCAATACTGATGGTCACATCTATGTAATGCATTCCTGAATTGATTCCAAAATACCACATATCTATATCATGTATTCCACCATGGCTAGTTGAACGGTCTATCCAACACCTTGACCCATCATCGAGACTGTTCCCTATTACTTGTTCGACAATTTGGATACCATCCTCGTCAACCCAAACACAACATTGGAAGTATAATCCTTTATTTCTCTTCAGTGTCGGAAAATGGGTTTCAATCCAAAATATTGATTATACATAGGAATACCATTGGATACTTATTTATTTCTATATCATTTCCATATCCAACCACATTATGGATTCACACGAGGCTAGCTTTGCTATCATCCATTTCCATAATAGGAGAATATCTCTCGACTTTCATTGTCTATGAACATATAACCAATCATGGCATGCCATTAAATTCCGTATGATGGCATTCAATTATTAAATAACCTTTGTTTATTCAAGGCCCTCTACCTTTAACACATCTAGTGGAGTTTCATGCGCATAATACACATCAACTCAAGTATATAATTTTTTATTGAAGGAAATATTACCTCAATTCTCTTCAACATTTATTCATCATAAGCTACCAAATTCATACAAGCATGGCTGAAATTAGTTTACTTGATGTTACATGATTCGTTGGTATCTCGCAGAGGCTCACATGATCCCTTCACCAATATCTTATTCAAAATTTTACCATCCCATTTTGTCTTCATATCGATGGTTGTCATATGAAGTGGCATCATCAACACCTTCAACCATGCTATAAACCTTTTTCCTAAATATGTAATACATAATTAGTCACTTTTAACTATCATGACACCATTATTTTAGATTACTCTTAGTATATAATAATGTTATATGTATGCCCAAGCATTTATATATGCATTGGTGCACATCTATATGCACCAAGCATTCGCTATCAACATTCCTACAAGTGCATATGCATTATAGCTTTCCTATATGAATTCTACATCACTTATTAGTATCCACTCTAGTGCATATTTGTTTCAGAATTATTGTGCTATATGTGGTTGTACTTAAGTCCATATGGATCATTGTAGCCTTGCATACTCTAACTCTACTCGTATGTGCATTGTTGCTCCCTTATATGAACACTTTCTAGCCAAGTCCAACTTGGCCACCTTGCAATTCCAGTGAATATATCACGTTGGTATTGCAACCCATTAGTAGATACCTTTATTTTGGAAACATTTTCCTAACTCTATATTTCCTAAACCTTCTAGCACCCTATAATACCACACCTTATGTCATTCCATATTCATATAAGCTACTTTGGAGGATTTAACTCTATTTCTCACCCAGCTGTAACTTCAACTGGTCCATCCAACATTTCATGGTATCACAATTAATGCTCATTTAGTGCTATAATCTCTTTTAACATTCATATTATGGCACCCTTTGCTATTGTCTCTCGCTTTGCATTGGATTTTCTCAAAAAAAAATTGGGAAACTACTCTTCACTTCATTAAGTAAATCTCTGTGAAGTCCCACTCTTTCCACCCAATACCAATATTCTCTCAGTATAATGTTGTATTTCTCCATTTTCACCCTTTAGGGTGAATTAATCTTAATTATTTCATCTATTGAATGATTTATGTGTGTACCTTACTTCTAATACAAACTCTGATGACAAAAGTGGATGTACTATTCTCATTCTTCAGTCATAGTCGTTGATTCATATCTAACAATCTATATGAGTCTTCATATACTGTTTCCCAAAGATGATTTTCCCATCCCTATGATTCATACATTACCTTAATAGGTCATTGTTCCTCTTGCAACATAAATTCTAGCCATCAATATATTTCTACATTCAATTCTAGGGAGTTTTCCTTGTCTTCCTATGCATATTAATTCCATTCTTCACATGTTGGATTGTTCCATTATTGTACTTGTTATGGTTTCTTGGTTGTACATAATAACTGGCTCTATTGGTCATGAATTTCACGACTCATTTGTTCATGTAGTATTCAACAACCATAGTTGGATCCTCCCCTGGTCCTTATTTTTTAATTTGAGTTTCACTTGTTAATAATTACACCAAGTATTATGCATGTCTTCTTTATTTCTCTTTCAATTTCTAACATACCCATCCCTTAGATGGATTACGTCACTGCTAAAACAACCCAATAATTTTTTTTGATACTAAATCTAAATGAAAAAATAACATACTGCTTGACATTTCAACTCATTCAACTGCCCATACTAATGAAAATGAAAATTTAAATATAACCACTGTTATTATAAACAAAAAAAACTAAATACATACAACATCATTTAACCATAAAATAGAGACACAATGCATCTTTTCACTCACAACAAGTAACATTTAACCAACAAAATTCACAGTAATATGCACAACAACTATATCAACATTTAACAAAAATCAACATAGCAGATAAGAATGCTTATCTTATAAAATTATGCAACTGTTGTAGAGGATGGACGTTCCTCCCAACCGTAGCCTTGATGTTCCAGTTCTCAATAGAAAGACACCCCCGAGTTGGGGCTATGAATCCAGAAGAGATGGCGGTCCCTAAGGCTGGCTAATGTCCCCCTCTCAACAATCAATTCTCACAATTGATTCCAGTCTAGCAACTCTCTTCCCCTCAACCTGCACTACCCAAGGGATGTAATCCCCCTTTACTACTCATAGTCCCTCAGGCCTTTCCTCTCCCCTCCAGGGCTTCTAGTACATGTTGGACAAGAATTCTACTTGTTGTTACCTCAAGAGTTTCATAGCTGCACCATGAATTCGCCCAGTAGAAAAACACGTTCTTCCTTGGTGAATTTTAAACAACACATCACTCAAAGGCCCTCAACCTCCTTCTCCATGAAATTACAGTTCCAAACAATCGATAAACATGCCCATAACAACTACCTTTAATCTTCAACACTCAGAACTCCATTTCTAGCCAAAAAACTCCATGTAAAAACAACTCTCCATGCAAAAATATAAATGTTCAAATTTGGTCTCCTACCCATATGAATTTCCTCTCTTTCTCTTGTTTTATTGACTTTCACTCTTCCCCAAGATGATTTTACTCAACCCCCATGCTGTCAATAAATATGGAATGTGACTCTCACACCCACCCTCTTACATGAATTCAATGATTGGGCTCTAGAACATTCAACAACTAATGGAAGGTTCATGGTAAGGATAATTTACAAGGAAATAAGAAATGGGTTTTGGTTGAATAGACATGGGTAAACTCCCCCCCACCGCCCACCCCCCCCCAATTGGACCCCTTCCATATCTTGTGGATACTTAACCACAAAATTTTTTTCTGTGTCTGTCTGCAACTAGAGATATATTTTATTTTTTATATTAAATTTACATCATTGACATATTACATCACTTTGGCTCTTGGCCATACATTACATTTACACTATACATCGCTATTTTGGGGTTTGAAAATGAAGATGTTGTATCTCCCCCCCCCCCCTACAAAATGCATTNCCCCCCCCCCCCCTACAAAATGCATTGTCCTCGGTGCACATAACCATACAGTTTACACATTGACATATATAAAAACATTACATTAAAATACTTGATAATCTTGCAATTTAATGACTCATTCAATAATTCTGACCAACAACTCCATTTTCCCGTCAACCCCACATTGGTTGGAAAAGAATATTAGATATGTGGCTCTAGGAACTTCATCTGCCAAAATGGAGTCTTCATTCGCTTATGTACAAATGTACATTCATTTTTCTTCAAAATTTTTGAAAATTTTCGAGTATGATTCCTGCATGACTTCCTCGTGCTCCCATGTAGCATCTTCAGGACCATAATAGGTCCACTATACCTTTATCAAGCCTATGGATTTTTTCCTAAGTAATTTTACTTTCCAGTCCAAGATGAACACTGGTTCCACCTAAAAATGCCCTTCGTGTTCCACCTGGATCACATTCTAATCAATCAAATGATTAGGATCAAGTACATACTTTTTTAATAAATACACATGGAACATGTCATGAATTATCATGGATGCAGGTAATGCTAGCATGTATGAAATTGGCCCTATATTTTCTAAGATCTGAAAATTCCCAGAATATTTGACTGACAACTTTAGGAAACATCCCAATTTCAACAAACATATCTTGGATTTAACTTTTAAAAGCAAATCCTCTCCCACTTTGAATTCTCTATGTGTTCTCCTTTTATTGACATAGATATTATATCGATTTTGTGCATCTTTCAAATTATGCCTGATCTTTACCAATTGTTCTTCAATTTCTCTTAACAGTTCTAGCCCAATCACGACTATGTATGTTGGGTTATCCCAACTTATTGGTGTGTTGCACTTTCTTCCATAAAAGGATTCAAATGAGCTCATTGTCAATGATTCTTTATACCCATTATTATAAGTAAACTCAAATAAATGGATATAGTCCTCCCTCCTAGAAGGGTTGTCCATTACATACATTCTCAACATATCCTCAATTATTCAACTAATCCTTTCTATCTTCCCATCTTACTCTGGGTGATATGTCGTACTAAAATTCAAATTAGTCCAACTTCCTTTAAACAACCCCTTCCGAAAATTGGAAGTGAACTTGGGATTGCAATTTGACACTATTTCCTTAGGCACATTGTATAGACTAGCAATTTATCTCATGTAAATTTCTACAATATTGGTTGTATTTTGAGTTACTTTTATTGGAATAAAATGTGTATCCTTTGTAAGCTTGTCCACCACTACCATGATGAAATCATGTTGCCTTTATTTCCTAGGCAATTTGGTAATGAAATTGATAGTAAAAGCTTCCCATTTCGATTCATGAGTGGGAAATGGCTACAACAATCCCTTTGGATGTTTGTTCTCAGCCTTTACCTTTTGATATTCCATGCATTTAGCCAAATAATCAGTGACATATTTCTTCATACCAGGCCAAAAATATTGGCCTCTTACACCTGTAAATTTTTTTGATATACTGGATGTCCAAAGTATGGCACATTATGCATCTCCTTTAGTACTAAATTTCTCAATTCCTTAGAATTGGGAACATAAACATTGTTCCTAAATAAGAGGATCCCATCCTCTTCCAGCTTGTAATCCTTATATTTTTGTTGTATATCATTCCACTGCAAGGTTTCTTTAATTTGCACATAATGTTGATCTGTTGTTACAACCTCTAGAATTATGTCTTTTAAATCTTTCCTGTACATACTAATGGTTGTAGCATCATTTCATGCACCCTCATGTCGAGTGCATCAACCACCTTAATCTCTTTTCCTTTTATGTGCTTGATATCAAAGTCATATTCACTAAGAAATTGTATCCATCTAGTTTTTCTAGCATTTAGCGTTGGTTGTTCAAACAAATATTTTATACCACTATGGTCCGTCCTTAATTCAAATTTTCTACACATGAGGTAATACCTCCACATCCTTAAAGCATGTACTATGGATAAAAACTCTAATTCATGTGTATCATAATTTATTTCATGCTCCAATTTTCGAGACTCATAACAAATTACATTCCCATTTTGCACAAGGGCTCCACCAATCCCTTCCTTGCATTCATGTGTGCACAAAAAAAAATCCTTAACTGGATCTACAACCTTTAAAATAGGGGAACTGGTTATCAAACACTTTAAGCACTGGAAATTTTCTTCACACTTGGAACTCCACTCAAATTTCTCTCCTTTCTTTTACAAAGATGTTATTGGGTGTGAAATCTTGAATAATCTCACAATGAATCTCCTATAGTAACTAGCTAGACCCATGAATGGTCTAACCTCTGAAATGTTTGTTGGTTCTATCCAAACCTTGATCACTTCAATATTTTTTGGATCCACTTCTATTCCATCTTCTGAAACAATGTGACCCAAATAATGGATCCACTTTTGATAAAAAAGTGCATTTACTCAATTTGGCATACAATTGGTGCTCTCTTAACACTTGTAGCACCATCCTCAAATGTCTCTCATTCTCTTCCTCTATCTTGGAATAGATAATAATGTCATCCAAGAATATCCAGGAAATATTTGGATACCCCATTCATTAGACACATAAATGTAGCAGGCGCATTTTCCCATCCAAAAGGCACCACTACAAATTCATAGTGTCCATACCTTGTCCAAAAGGTTGTTTTTCTAGTGTTCTCTTATCTAATTATCACTTGATGATATCATGACCTCAATTCAATTTTAGAAAATATGTTTTCTCCTTTCAACTAATTAAAAAGATTGTCAATACTTGACAAAGGATATTTATTCTTGATTGTAACCTTGTTCAGTTGTTTGAAGTCAATACATAACCTCATCATTCAATCTTTCTTCTTGACAAAATAACGGGGCACCCCAAGGAGAAGAAAATGCGTGTATGTAACCTTTCTTTAACAAATCTTCTAGATTCATTTGTAACTGTTTTATTTCTAGTGTTCTAATTCTATAGGGATTCTTGGTTACTTAGGAAACTCCAGGCATTAAGTCAATAGAAAACTCTTTATCCCTCTTTGGTGGAAATCCTGACAACTCCTCAAACACATCTTCAAACTCTTTCAAGACTAGATAATATTCAATAATCACCTCCTTATCTTTGATTGGCTCTTCCATATGGGATGCATATATATGGAACCCTTTTCTAAAACTTATTTTCAATTGCAATGATGAAATATCTCGAACATATATACGCCTTGGAATACCTTGCACTATCCTTGGATTTCCTTCCTCACCAAGACATGTGAAAACCTTGGTATAAAAATCTAAACTAGAATGATGCATTTCTATCCAATCCATAACAATAAAGCAGTAATAATACCCAAGTGGTATGATGTTCAAATTTTCCTTAGTGTTAGTTCCATTTATGTTTATAGGGAATTCTTTAACAAGCTCAATAATTATTCTTTTGGTTTCAGTATCTAGCTAAATTAACCAAGAATGTTCATGCTTACATTTCTTCAATTTAAATATGCCAACTAGATTTGGATCTATATAGCTATGACTAGCTCTAAAATCAATTAAAATAACTATGGGTTGATTATCAATATTACCTTCCACTTCAATCATGTGGAATTGATAATCTGTGTGTCTATTTTTCAAGGCTACATAGATCCTTAGCATTCTTTTTCCCACTTCCTCTACCATCTCCTCTTGATTTATTCTATGCATAGTCTTCATATTATCTCCTCGGTGATGAAAATATTTATGCTTGCGATCTCCTTCACATCCCCAACACTTTATGAGTTGATTCCTTGGCCTCTTTCCCAAGGAATCTTTCATTTGTTTATCACCTTGAGATGGTTTTCCTTATTGATGTGCTTGAGAACTATTCCTTATGAAAGGTGTCTTGAATCCTTTATTCCTTTGATCCATATTTCCTATATTCTTTTCATCCAAAGCCCTTTGGAAAGATGGCCTTCCTCTATTATTCTCATACAAATATTTGGCCTTTCTTATGGATTCTTCTAAATTCTTGGGCTCATGAAATTGAATTTTATCCTTGTAGAAGGATGGAATTCCACTTAGGAACCTTTGAATCTTGACCTTCGTATCTCTGATGAAGCTCACATACCTGACATGTTCCAATAAATTTTTATCGTATTCATCCATAGTCATGTTCCCAAGTTTGAGTTCAAATAAATCTTGCATCTTATTGTCATTATATTTCTCTAACAAGTATTGTTGCTGAAAATATTTCTTGAATTGCTTCTAAGAAATTATTTTCTCATCAAGGTGCTTGACTTGCTTCAACCAGTCCCACCACATATATTCCTTTCCTTGAATTTGGTAGACTACAATTATGGCTTCTGCATTCAATGAGTAATATGTAGCTGCAAATGTTTCCTCATTCCCAACAACCATGATTCTACATATTATCCTTTCTTGTTCTCTCCATCAAATTATGGTGGCTTATTTTCCTTAGCTCCCATTACAAGCTATTTGACCCATGCATCCTTCTTTAATTTCTGACCAGAGACATGCTTCGGCTTCTTTCCGACCTTGAATATTCATATTCTCTTTTGTTCGAGTGCTCTGGGGAATGATGATGATGATTATTTATAATACTCCTTGATTTTCTAGATCTTCCATGATCATTCCCCCTATCATGGTACCTAGATAATTATACTTTCTTTGAAATAGCTTCCTATTTTGTGCCATAATATTTGTTTTCTTTATTTTACAGCATATTCAGGACTTTTAGTATCTCCTCCAGATATTTCACGATCCTTTCATTATCGGCCTTATATCTCTGCAATTCTCTTTGCATGCGTCTCATAGTTATAGGCTCATTCCCGTCTCTTCTCCCATTAGACTCAGACTCAACATTACCCATGCTAACATGTATACCTATGATATCTTCTTCATGGCTATAAAACTCTTTTGCATCATCCATGTCTCTAGTTATTATACAAGAAGTAAATTTTTCTTTATGTATCTCTAATTCTACAAGAATGTGCATGCAATAATTGATGTTAGAATTAAGAATATTGAAAAATATTTATTAATTATATTACAAATTATGAATAATATAAATTCACCATTCCCAAACTATGATTCCTTAAATACATTCTTCTCTGAAACAACTCTTCAACGACTGTACTCATGCCTCATTCTGAGTTCTGAGCAGACAATTACAATATTCACATGCTACAATTTCCACCTTCTTAGTGATACAAACTTACTTTATTAATTTCTGAGAAAGGTTTAGCACCCAATTCAAAATTTTGGTTTGGTATATATCTTCTCCTCCACAATACATTTCCAATGACTATTCATTTTCTCAATTCTGAGCTTTGGGATGAAAGTTGTGGTCCAAAGAAGTTTTGATTGTTTTTCCCAATTTATCCTTGTATGCTACATGTGTCTTCTTTCTTTTCCTGCACATTTTTACATACTCATTCTCTTCCTAAACATTTTTACATACTCAAATCCCAAATTTGGACCCATGTATGCCTTCCATGGTTCATAAGATTTCCACAGACTACTCATGTGCCTCAAACAAAATTCTGAGAAAGGAGATATGCCCTCTAGAAGTAAACTGGTGTGGAAATTTTACCTTAATTGTTTCAACTATAACTTTATCATACAAGATCTGTTTTGTGCCTGGAATATCTCATTGGATATCTCTCTCCGAGTTCTTTTATTTCATCTACAAAGACATAGTGTACCTTGGTATGATATGTTCTCATGGGCTTTTATTGCCTAAAAATGTCATTTAGGGCCTCAAAATCATCCCGTGAGTTAATGACCTTTAAAAACTTGAAAAAATCATATAAATTTCATTATTTTTAGATTTTTAATAATCCTTTAATATGAGTCGTCAATATCAAATAGGAATAACTATTAACCATTAATCCTCTCTCCAACGGTTATCGACAATCATAGATTTTTATTGTAAACCAAAATCTCCTACTGATCTCCTTGATGCCTAATAAAAGTCCATCGACCATCCATTGTTTCTCTTTACAGACCAAAATTGCTTGTGAATCTCCCTGAAACCTAATCATCGATGATTGGCCATTAAAGGTTTCTCTTCAAAAATCAAAACTGCTCATGAACCTCCTCGATGCCCGATCATCAACCATTGGCCATCTCTTTGATGACGTGGCAACTATGATGATGTCATCAACCTATTTTCCTTCATGGACGATCAACCACTTATCTTGGAAGACTTAAAACACTTAGCTAAATATGTCGATTCCTGATCATTGACCACCAGGGATTGGAGATTTCTCTCAGAAAAATGAAAAATATCGTCAAATTTTGTTGATCCCCGATCGTTAGCCATTGGCCATCAAAAATTCCCTTTTGATGCATGAAACCTTCACCAATTTCTTCCAATCCTGACCATCAATCATCGACAAATTTTGTTGGCAAAATTTGACACTTAGAAATTTTGTCCAAATTCCTCGACGAATATGGATCATCAATCTCCCACTTGTGATCTCATTTGTTGTTTTTTCAAACTCTATCCAACTCCGTTGACTCCCGACCATCGTCCATCGACCATCAAATATTTCTTTTAGATGCATGATACTTTTTCCAAAATATGTTGATCCTCGACCATCGAGTGTCGGTGATTCGACCATCAACAATCGATGAATTCTGTTGTAGAACTTCAATACTTAGAAAATTTTGATCAAAATCCAGGTGAATTCGGGTCATTGATCTCTCACTCAAGATGATATCAGTCGTTGATTCTATTCTAACCTTCCAATAGAATTAAACTAATCTAAATCATCGATTTGATTCTTTTCCCCAACCATCGAAATCAATCTCGACCCTTGATCTACTCAACCTTACTAACTTTGTAAAACCTTAGATATTTTTAAATTTATCACTACGAATCTCAACCATTGATCTCAAGATCAAACGAAATCTCAACCATCGATTCATTGAACTCTCCCAGCTCCATTGACCTCCATTAAAACAAGAAATTCGACCTTGTAGGTAAAACTTAACTCTGTAATCTAGCCAATTGATTCCATTAAACATCTAAGACATTAATGAGGAAACTAAAACTCAAATTTTCCCATGAATTTGTGGATTTTAGCTATGGTTCTCCACCAATTTCCCCCAAATCCTCTTAGAACCAAGTTTGTAACAACGAATTTTCCCAAATTGTCACCGGTTCTTGGCCCATACGAATCCATTGTTGAACTAGTAGCTCTGATACCACTATGTAACATACCCATCCCCTAGCTGGGTCACGTCACTGCTAAAATGACCCAATAAAAATTTATGATACTAAATCTAAATGAGGAAATAACAAACAACTTAACATTCTAACTTATTCCTCTATCCATACTAATGAAAACATAAATATTCATATTGTACAAAACAACAACTAAATACATACAACATCATTCAACCATAAAATAGAGACATGAATGCATCTTTTTTCTCACAAGTAGCATTTAGCCAACATAATTTAGAGTAATATGAACAACACATATATCAACATTTAACATAAATCAATACAATAGATAGGAACACTTATGTTATAAAAGTATGCAACCTGATGTAGAGGACATACATTCCTCCCAAATGTAGCTTTTTTGTTCTCATTTTCAACAACAAGACATCCCTAAGTTGCGGATATGAATCCAAAAGAGCTTGTGGTACCCAAGGATAGTTAATGTCCCCCTCTCAATAGTCAATTCTCACAACTAATTCTAGTTCACTAGCTCTCTTTCCCTCAACCTGGACAACCCAAAGGATGGAATCCCACTTCAATGGTCATAGTCCCTCAAGCCTTTCCACTCCCCTCCAGAGCTTCCTATATAGGTTGGAAAGGAATTATACATGCTGGGACCTGAGGAATTTCATAGCTACAACACAAATTATCCCAACAATAAAATGCTTGCTTCCTTGGCGAATTTTGAACAACACGTCACTCATAGGCCCGTGACCTCCTTCTCCATGAAATTACATTTCCAAATAGCTTCCAAACATGCCCACGACAACTACCTTCAAGCTTTAACACTCAGAACTCCATTTCTAGCTAGAAAACTCCATGTCAAAAAAACTCTCCATGCAAAAACGTGAATGTGAAAATATGGTTTCCTACCCATATGAATTTCCTCTCTTTCTCTTGCTTGTTTGAATTGCACTCTTCCCCAAGATAATTGAACTCAACCCCCATGCTCTCAATAACTATGGAATGTGACTCTCACACCCACTCTCTTACAATAATTCAATGATTGGGCTATAGAAAACTCAACAACTAATGGAAGGTTGATGGTAAGGATAATTTAGAAGGAAATAAGAAATGGGTTTTCATTTAGTAGACATGGGTAAACTCTCCCCTCCCATTGGACCCCTTCATATCTTATGGATAATTAGCTCCAAAATCTTCGTATGTGTTTTTCTGTCGCTTGCGATTCATTTTATTCGTTATATTAAATTTACATCATTTACATATTACATCACTTTCGCTCTCAACTATTAATAAATTTACAATACACATCACTAGTTTGGGGTTTGAAAACATGGATCTTACACAAGTCACTAGCTTCTTGTTCCTTATTCTTCATGATTTCACCTTGGAGTTATATCGTACAATAGACCTGCACATTCTTCTTTCATAGAATATGACCATCTTGTTAATAAGGCCTTGACCAAACACTCTATCCTTGAGTGTTCCTCTGCTCATCAACAATACCCTATTTTTAAAAACTCATCCCCTTTTCATTGTCAGGATGTTGCACTTCCAAATTTGCCTCCATATCATTAGACATGCACATTCCTGAAATATACATGCATCCCTCCATGCTCAATATTCCATCTAGTATGCACCATTTTTCATTTGAAATTTCCAAAAGTAAGTTGCTTTGGAAATCTTCCACATTTAACAATTGTAATGCTTTTTTAGCCTAGTTGTCTTTTTTTCCAGCAACTTTATGAAACAACCAGATACTTCCATGGACAAACTAGAACTTTTGTCTTGTTATCCTATGGATTTCCTTTCTAATGTATATAATTATGCTTCAATATTGGTTCTAAGCTAAAAGTTATGACTTCCTGAATTTTTCATTTATGCCCCTTTTCTACACTTGTCTCACTAGTACAATTAATCCTAGAGGTTAAATTTTTTCACCTATAGAAGAAATTATGGCGAGAAATATAATTATTTTATATTGGGAACTAATATTATTCATGATGGTGAGTACACAACAACTTTCTAATTGGGTATTTGATGCTCCATTCAAATTCTGCATCCATTTGTATTTGTCAACTTTGTCCTTTTTGTGTTTCCTCCAGACTCGAATTTTTAGCGAAAATCGTTATCTCCCAAACAAAGAAAAATAGGGAAAATTTTATTAATACAAAGTTGTATATATATTTTAGGAGGTAAAATGTCAAGTAAATAAAATTTTCCATATTGGTGATCTGGAGTCCCTTTTTCTCCTATGAAGATCTCAAGTATCCCCAAAAAGTGGCCTAGAATAGTGGACTTTTCCCTGTTTTGGAACCTCCACTCCAAACCCTTTGGAATTTAGAAAAAATTCCAATTGATTGTCTTCATGTCTTCTTCTTGGAATCACTATAAAAATTTCATCAATAATAGGGCCTTTGTCAGAGTGCCACCCTATTCTTCAAAAACCTCTAATTTGCATTTTCTAGAAAACGAGAGCAAAAACGTAGCATCCCCAACCCCAAGCTTGACCATGCCACACAAAAATGTCTTTATGATACTATTTAATTTATAACATGCTCTTCGTATGTAGTAATTATGCAACAAACAACACACAATTCATGCATAAATTATGAATAGTTACAACAAACACAATTACATATATTTCACATAGTAAACAACATGTAGATATAATTACATCACCATACAATTACAACACCATATAATTAACATAAACATGCACAATACTCAGCTAAATAATTCACATAAGAATATCAATTATATTTCGTAAAAATTCACCAAATTTTCGTAGACCTTAAACATTCCTCCCAACCATAGACTGAACTAGTTGTAAACTCTCTACAGTGGGTCACCCCTAAGTTGGGGCTATAACTCCACCAAGGAAAAGGATTCCTAACCCAGGATAAGGTCTAGCAAATAGAAAAAATTCTCAGATTAAGGTGCCAACTCTAGTATCCAGTCTACAGCCTCTCATTCCCCACAACCTGTCCCACACGGTCATGAAGTGTACCCCTTCTCTGCTCAACAATCATTCATTTGTACCACTTCCCTTTTAGGGCTTCAACAACAAGATAGATAGGAATTCTCAGATATTTGTAGCTGCATCCTAACACACAGGGAAAAAATTCACAACAGTTCTCTCACATGGAGAGAATGCTCATAGTCCTAACAACCCGCTTCTTCAAAATGCACACAGGCCTATCAATCTGCTTCTTCAAAATGTATACATGCCTGAAAACTTGGTTCTTCAACTCTAATTACTTAGATATACTGGTTACAATCAACTCCAAATATTTCCAATTATAGGTACCAAATATGGATGGTTGGAAGGTATGAATCATAGGGTTCATGGTAAAAATGATGAGAATAATGGGAATTACACCAATTTCCCACTTTATATTTGCATATCCCCAACTTGACAATTGTCATGTTGGGAACTACCTTTTCCCCACTTTCTCCCACTTGGTGATATGTTTTCCATCCATAGGGACTTAGGATAAAATATCATATAATTAGACTGAATAGGAAATATTATTGTAATATTCGCTTAGCCTTAAGTCCCCTTGGCTTAGCCCCTCTTCCTAGACTATTATCCCCCCTTTCCCTTCTAGTGTATTTCTATCCCCCCATACTCTTTTTTCTCGGTTGGTCTACAATGGTGATGTATTTTTATTAATAATCTGAGTTTGCTTACATATTACAGTGATAGGATCATTAGGATTTTATCATCTAGGCTCTATGGCCTAATAATCACATAGGCACTCTCTCCTATAATATGTTGGTTCACCATCCTATAAAAAATATGTACAATTGTAACTGGGGATCAACCTAGGGTATTACATTCCCCTCCCCCTTATTGATGCACTATCCTTAGTGGATTATATAAAATTTACAAACAAAATTCTTCAAAAATCTCCATGCCTTTTCTACTGAAGCTTATTTCCTTCTGGTTCTCTTCTTTCCAGGTGCCTAATTCATGTCTCCATACTTCAACTATGAATTTTTTTCTCTACTGCAAAGAGTTGTTTTGGGAAAGAATTTTTATCACTATTGTTTTTCGATAGACCCTCATGATTTTAGTCACCTTTCCATATGCATTCTTGAGATGAATATTCCTTGCTGCACTCACCCTTCTAAGCTTAGGCATCCCTTCACTACTACAAAGTCTTTCAATGATCCATCTTGCCAAGGATTTCACATACAAGGATAACGTCAACACATTACCAGACCCCCACCAAAGGTCCACTTTCTATATAAATCATAGGGTTCTAGTGTCCCAACAATATTCCTTCTTCCCAAGCATTCCAACTGCAATAACCATCATCCCATCGGTATCACATACATAAAATCGTCATGAGATAATGTCATAACAATTTCATTTATAAATTCATTTTTTTTTATAAGGGAAATGAAAATTTCCCCAAGTATGAGATTCCATCTCATAATTTTCTTGTTTGTTGCAGCAACACACATCAATATTTCTTATGAATTTCAAAAGTGTCATACTCGAGAAAAATTTTCTTGCAATAATCCATCTTGCATTTATCTAAATAGGTTGTTAGTATTTCCCATACAATATACTTTTATTGTAATAATTACAAAAGTTCACAAAATGATCTCAGAATTGCTTACACTTAAAAATTCAATCACATATATCAATTCATTTATGAAATGGAATGAGATTATCATTCCCTGCACATGTGCTCTCAGAAACCAAGATTTTTCTTTTTCTAGCCATCATTATTTTCATTACTCTATTCCCCTAACATAGTTTTTTTGTAGTCCATCCTCAAGTGACTACTTTAGCCTGCAACTTCTTTTGTTGCAATGTTTAATAGCTCATGAAATGTTCTCAACTTCATAAGTTAGTAATAGTTACAACATTTTAGTTGTTAGCATAATCATTTCTACAAACTATAATATATGCACGCATTTACCAAAATGCATTCAATAATTTCTTGAAGCATACACAACTCTACCTTAGCATGCATGTGTGCAAACTTCCACTTTCACACTTTCATGATCTATTCATGCATATTATTCAATTGACCCTTGAATTGGCTCCACAATTCCCTTTATCTAATTCATGCATCCCACCATGATGAATTGGAAGGTATGGCCAATGCCTCAACACATCATCGATACACTTTCTAATGCTTTCTCAACCATTTGGATTCCTTTCTTTTCGACCCAAACACTACATCAAGAATAAAATCATGTGGTGCTCCTTAGTGTTAGAAAAATAGTTGCAGTCCAAACATTAATTATACATAGGAAGTTCATAGGATACTTGTGTGGCACTATAACCTTTCCATAACCAACCATGTCATAGTCGCACACATGACTAGCTTTACTTAAATTTATCTCTATAACAGGGTCACACCCCTTTATTTCTTTAAACGTTATTAACTCATAACCAACAAAATCATGACATGTTATTATGTCATATGGATGCATTCAAAATTTGATATCTTTTATAACTATCTCAGGCCTTCAGCCTTTACCACACCCAGTGGTATATCATTCCTTTAATGCATTCAATTCATACAATAATATCACTTTACAAAATAACTTTGGTTGAGGGAATTCTTACCTAAATTCCCTTAAGCAATTATGCAACATAAGTACATCCAACTCATACCTACATAGTTGTCCATGAATTTGTTGATTCTACTTGATTAGCTCATAACTGGTAGAAGCTTACAAGTTTCCTTCATCCACCTCTAATCAAAAAATTTCCTTTATGATATCTTCTTCATATGGATGACTTCCATGTGCAACAACATCATCAACAACACTTGAAATCATGCAATAAACTCCCTCTTTCTTGGCACAACATCCATCATTAGAAAATTTCATACACACACACACACACACACACACACACACATATATATATAACAATAGACTACTCCTAGTCCTCAACATGTTATATATATTAACAAATCTACATTCACTAATGCATATCTATATGCACTAAGAGTGCATCCTTAAGATGCTCATAAATGCATATGTGTTTCATCTTCATGTGCTATGTATGGTTTTCCAACAGGCCATATCATAATTGTTGCTACAACACTTCCAAAAACCTCTTTATTCTTTTGCATCTCTCTTTGTTGTTCATGGCTATTCTCAAGTCTTACTGGATTCCTGTACTCTTTTATGCTCTTGCTAAAATCATTGAACATGATTTCTTGCTTACAAATCACACTTTGACACTTAACATTTTTAGCCAAACCACACTTGGCCACTTAACATTTTCAACCATATATTATGTTGATATTAAACTTCAACATTTATCGATTTCCTAGATCCGTCTGAACCAAGTCATACGTAAGAAAATTATATTTCCAACCATGTTGTCTTATAGACTTTGGATCTTCAACATCCATTTACTTTACTAGACCAAGTTGATTCAACTTTCCCTTTCTAAACACTTTAGATATTGTTGTTTCTTGCACCATTATTTCCTCCTTCACTAACCCATTTGGTCTCAACTTAACTTCCGTGGTCAATATTCTAGCATAGTGCAATGCTATACACATTTATTCTTTTCCAACTTCATAGAGATTAACTGGAATTAGTTAATATTTCCTTTATCTTCCATCATAACTCGAGTGGTACTTCCAACCCTATAGAATATTACCAATGTCTCCTTTCCACTTGAGATGGTTTCTCTCAGGTACCATCTCTTTTGCATACCAGTAAAACTTACAACCATTTTCTTCTTCATGATCTCTTATCGATTTCCTTCTTGAATATCACCTCCATGCTTGAATCCTTTTGACTTGTCATCCCAATCTATTTTGGGAATGCACTCAACACCTTTGGAATGCATCAATAATCTTATTCTATTGTAGTCATCCCTCCTAGAGTGTTTCCATACACTCCTATTAGTTGGAAATCTGCCTCATGGTACCTTCTTTCATTATCTTAAGATGTTCAAGGACTTGAATCGGTCCTAGAATCCTTCTTCCATTTATCATGAAATACCCTTCCTTGAATCCTGAATGAAACCTTATGGAACCAATATGCACACAATGCATTATGTATGCATATGTTGGCACTCTTTAGCATACATGTACCTTCATTACTTCACCCCTGAAGTTCTAACACTTATACCATGCTTTCACTGCACTACTCCAACCACCATAATGGATCTATTAATCCAAAACAACATAACTAATCCCTAGAGATGATGTACCTTATATCCATGTATGAATTAAGTCTCTCTTTATCAAAATACTAGCATCCTAGCATATCAATCCTTTTAGGACAATTCTTTCCAAAATATATTTCTTGATATGTACATTGGCATCCTTTAGAGTGAATGGAATTTCACTAATTCATCCTCTTAAATATTTACTCTTACACCCTGATTCCACTAAGAAATATGATCAACATAAGTGGATTTTGTTTTTTGCATCGAATTCCTTTACACATAAATTTTGTCTTCTCAGATTCCCAACCCTTCATGAATGCACCGATCCAGGTGGATATTGGTGGCCACCTAGCTATTCCAACTGGCTTCTCTTGCCCGTTTGTAGTTCAACACGTTCTTTTGTACTTCTTTGTAATTGTGGGTTCTACACTTCTAGGGGTTGTCTGAAACCCTACACATCTTCTAGGTGGATATTGGTGGCCTCTCACCTAATCCAACTAGTTTATTTTGTATGTTTTCATTTCATCACATCTTGTTGTACTTCCAAGGCCATTTTGGAGCCCTAAACAATATTTTTTTGGTTATCCATAATCAAATTGTAAACATCTGCATAGTTTTATGGTGTAATATATAGCTCTTTGAAATACCTTTCCAACGGGCTATCACGCACCTAAAATGAAGGTCGTATGCAAAAGTTACGACCCTGAGTAGTTGAGGTACTAACTTACCCATAAGGGCCCACATGAATTTTGGTGTTTCACCTCCTAGGGTTAGGTTTTTGGATGTCTAGGGTTTTGGAATTTATGAGTAATATTAAAAAGGCCTATGGATCCTCATTATAATGATTCTTCTTAGACGGGTGCATGTAGCAGCCACATCTCTTCTCGAAGATAGCTACCACCATTCAAGAAAGTGTTTCAGTTCTGCAGTTTTACAATTTCAACCTATTTTATTTTTTCAATAGAAGATATTGTTCACTGGATGTCTGTGTTGTTCTTCATATCTATGTGTTTATTGTATTTAGTTTGTTAATCAGTTCATTCCGCTCCTAAATCTGTATCAGTGGTATCAGAGAAGTATTCTCTTCATTTATTTTTCTTCGTGTATGTCCTCGAAAAGATCTGGGTACAAGAAGTTGGGATTCGAACCAATTGAGCCATTGCAATATCGATCACGTCGAGCCCGACAACAAACCATGGGAGATGAAAAGAAAGATGATGGAGTAGAAGATCCTTTTAAAATGGTGCTCGAGGAATCCCTTGTGCAACAAAGGAATGAAATGATGGACAACTTTGTGCAGATCCTTCAGCGACTGCCCACAGGAGAAGCATATTCATCAAACGGCCATGCAACCCCCTTCAAGGTACAGGTAAATTTTGATATTCCATTATTTGAAGGACTGATAGATGCGGATGTTGTAGATAAATGGTTGAATCTGCTGGAAGGGTATTTTTCGGTCCATAGTTTTTACAATAAGGAAAATATTACTTTTTCACTCCTTAAGGTCATACCCCATGTTAAGGATTGGTGGGACACTTACTCTAAGCAAAGGGTCATAAAGGAATCTGGAATATTTGTGGCTTCCTCTACATGGGATTTCTTCTGGGATGCCATTAAAGAAAAATACTACCCTATTGGAATCTACGAGGGCCAGTACACCAGATGGACCACCCTGCATCAAGAAAGGGACCAGACAGTACCAGATTTCACCAATAGTTTCCATACCGTGTGCACCAAGTTGGGTATCAAATACTTTGAGTGACATATGGTGCTCAAATACCACATTTTTTTTCATATATACATTCAAACATAAATGGAGTTTCTGGACATCACCTCATTGGATACAACTTATAGATATGTTGTCAAGATCGAGCAAAAATTTAAGCAGAAGAGGTGAGAGTTTAGATCTACAGACTCCTCATAGCTAAAGCAGGGAAAAGGTGGCCCCAACCCACACAACAAGGGACAGAGAAATGATCAATCTCATGACAACCAGTCCAATCCACAACACAACAAGGGAAATGAGAAGTAGAAAAAGGACATGGGAAAATGGTGTGAATACCATAAAATCCCTTAGCACAACACTGAAGAATGCCACTCTAAGTAGTCACTCATGGCCAAGATGAAGTCTTCTGAGTTAGAGACTGATTCTAATTCTGAATCAAATCCAAAAAGAGGGAAGTGAATTATCAATGCTAAACCCAGTGCCATTTTCGCTACCACCAAAGTCTATCCAAGAAAACTAGAAGAACCATAGGAAGGGGAATGTCTCTTTCACTCGCAGATGTGGGTAAAGGGGGCTCTGCTTCATGTCATTGTCGATAGAGGCAGTCAAAAGAACATGATCTCAGAAGAGGTCATCAAGCAGATGGACCTACTGATGACACCGCACCTGAAGCCCTACACCATCGGTTGGCTTCGACAAGGAAGAGATATCTCTGTCAACCAACAATGTCATCTTCCCTATGACATCAATCCATTCAAAGATGAGGTATTTTGTGATATTAGTGCCCTTGAAGTTTTTGATGTTCTTTTAGGACAACCATATTTGTGGAAGCAGCATGTTGTGTATGATTCTATACCTCACAATGTTATTATTACTTTGGGTAGACAATTGTACAGGATACCAGAGGTAGTGCCACCTACTGCTATTTTTTTAATCTCTGCTAAGAAATGTAGTAAGTTCATTTCACATACTGGGAATTTTGTCTTCTTTATGATCTGCACTCATAGTAAGCATAAGGTTACCGCCACATCCATGGCCTCTATTTAGAGCCTCCCTTTACAACAAAAGAAAGTGGACGGGATCATGGTAGAGTACAAAGACATCTTCTCCTCACCGATTGGGGTACCGATGCACTGCCAAGTCAAGCATCCAATTGATCTAACCCTCGGTGCACCTCTGCCTAATGGACCAGTCTATCATTTCTCGGTGACGGATAATGATGAAATCAAGCGTCAGATCCAATATCTTCTTCAAAAGAGGCACATCAGACCCAACTCCTCCCCTTGTGGAAGCCTGATTGTATTGGTGCAGAAGAAGAACGGGACCTGGTGACTCTGCATTGATTACAGAGCATTAAACAAAATCAACGTCAGAAACCGATACCCAATTCCCATGATTGATGACCTTCTTGACCATCTCAAGGGGGGAAATTTCTTTAGCAAGATTGACCTAAAGTCTGGGTACCACCAATTTCCCATTGAACCAACTGATGTCTAGAAGATAACTTTCAAATATAAAGAAGGTCTCTTCGAATGGTTGGTCATGCCCCTTGGCCTAACAAATACACCAACCACTTTCATGAGGTTTTTGGATGATGTATTGATACCCTTCATCAACTCCTTTTTGGTGGTATATATTGATGACATCCTCATCTTCAACATAACTTGGGAGGAGCACATGTGGAATATTCAACAGGTTTTGAGCACTCTGCGTCAGCACAAGCTTTATGCCAACTTGGAAAAATGTTCCTTTGGCATGAACAGGGTCCAATACTTGAGATAAATTGTTGATGAGCATGGGGTACATGTCGATCCCGCTAAGAGCCAACTCATTCGTGACTAGCCAGCCCAAACCACACTAATAAAGCTTCAAAACTTCTTGGTATTGGTCAATGTCTACCAACGGTTCATGTTGGGATTCTCCCATATTGCATGGGCGCTCAACCACATGACCAATGGTGGTGGCAGGGAAAATTTCATGTGGGGGAAGGAACAACAACAAGCATTTGATGATCTAAAGCATCACCTATGCTCGACTCCAGTACTCTCCTTTCATTATCTACAACAACCATTCGAGATTGATACTGATGCATATGACTATGTTGTAGGCACAGTTCTCACTCAACATGGTCATCTGATGGCATACCATAGTGAGACACTCTCAGACACTGTCCGGAAATACCCTACCTATGACAAGGAAATGTATTCCATTGTACAAGCCTATAGTCAATGGAAAAATTACATCCTGGGAAAGGAGATGATCATCCACACTGATCACAAGCCTCTACAGTTCATACAGACACAGGGAAGTTGCAGAACGACCTCCATCATAAGTGGTCCACCTACCTGCAACATTTCCAACTCAATATCAAGTATAAGACAGGTAGCCCAAATCATGTTGTTGACTGCCTCATTCGACCTCCCGTGGCTACACTCACCACTGTGCTCCATTCCTATGGACACGAGGCATCTTAGTGGCCCCAAATGTACCATCAAGATTTATACTTCACCACCACCTATCAACTCTTGGGTATAAGCGCGACTGTCACTGATTTTCACATTTAGGATAGGTTGTTATGCCATCTGGGCCATATCTATGTTCCTACAAGTGAGCATGAAAATATAATTTGGGAAGCTCACTATAGTTGGGTGGCAGGACATTTTGGCATGGAGAAAACTATGTTCGTTCTCCAGAAACATTTTTATTGGCCAAAAAATTGACATGATGTCAACAAGTATCTCATATCTTGCACTACCTATGCTATTGACAAGCCAACCATAAAGAAGCAAGGCTTATACACCCCTCTTCCTACCCCTGAGAACCCTTGGGAATCCATCTTGATGGATTACATGTTTGGCCTTTTGTCCACCAAGCAAGGAAATGATTGTGTATTTGTTGTCGTTGATCAGTTTTCGAAGATGGCCATCTTCACATCCTACAAGAAGAACATCACATAAACAGACACTTCCAAGCTCTTCTTTGAATGAGTGTGGGTCTATTTTGGGATACCACAGAACATCATCTCCGACCGGGACAACAGGTTCCTCAATACATTTTGGTCAAGTCTCTGGTCACTATTGGACACCAAGCTCACTAAATCCACTCCTTTCCACCCCTAAACAGAAGACCAAAAAGAGGTCATCAATCGGGTGATTGTGCACATCCTATGCATGTACAACTCTAAGCATTTTCATACATGGGATGAGAGTCTCCCCTATGTTCAACACACTTACAACATGTGTCTCCATAGATCCACTGACCATACCCCATTTCAGATGGGAATGGGATTCCAACCCTTGGGTCCCATTGATGTTGCACTACCTCTGGAAACTACACAAACAAAATATTCCCATGTTCATTCTGAGACTAAAAAAGCCACCATATTCATTGAGCGGATTCAGTACATCCGCCAACAGGTCCATGAGATTTTGCAGAAATCCAATGCTAAGTACAAGCAGTGCCATGATCAACACACAATACTACACCAATTTCAGGTTGGAGACAAGGTCTGGTTACACTTGCATAAGAAGAGTCTTACAGGGCCCCATCGGAAGCTCTGCCCACTTTTCTATGGGCCTTACACCATCACCAAGGTTGTGGGTAACAATTCCTTTGAGCTCAACACTCCACCATTCCTTGGCTTTCACCGAGTGTTCAATGTGGACCTCCTTCGGGCGTATTTTCCACCATTATTGGACACCTCAGAGATACCAGAACAATGGAAACCAACAAAGCTCAACCCTGACTGCATGGAACATGCATCCACTGATCAAATAATGTACAAACAGATCAAGGGCACTCTCCAGCAGAGGATCCAGCTTTATCAGGTTGTCAAGGCAGGGCAACTCCTACACTAAGGAAAGTGGTTCACTCGGGGCCAAATCCAACAAAAGTTTCCTCACATGATGGTGGAACTCAAAACAATGGAGACCATCGATTCCTAAGGGGAGAGGATTGATCCAGGTGGATATTGGTGGCCACCCACCTATTCCAACTGGATCCTATTATTCATTTGTACTTCAGCACGTTCTTTTGTACTTCTTTGTAATTGTGGGTTATACACTTATGGAGTTTTCTGAATCCCTACACATATTCTAGGTGGATACTGGTGGCCTCTCACCTAATCCAACTAGCTTACTTTGTATGTTTTCATGTCAACACATCTTGTTGTACTTTCAGGGCCGTTTTGGAGCCCAAAATAGTGTTGTTTTGGCTCGCCACAATCAAACTATAGACATAGTCAGATTTTGACAACGTAATGTGTATTTCTTTGAAATACCTTTCCAACGGGCTATCACACGCCTAAAACATAGGTCATATGCAAAAGTTATGACTCGGGAAGTTGAGGTACCAACTTACCAATAGGGGCCCAGATGAATTTTGGCGTTTCACCTCCTAGGATTAGGTTTTTGGATGTCTAGGGTTTTGGAATTCATGAGTAATATTAAAAATTCCTCTGGAGCCTCATTGTAATGAATTTGCTCAAATAGATGCACGTAGCAGCCACATCTCTTCTCAGAGATAGCTACCACCATTCAAGTAGGTGTTTAAGTTCTGTAGTTTTACAGTTTAGGCCTATTTTATTTATTCAATAAAAGATATTTTTCACTAGATGTTTGTGTTGTTCTTCATATCTCTTGGTTTATTGTATTCAATCTGTTAATCAACTCGTTTCACTCCTAAATATGGATCGTACACCTAGATTCATATATTAACATTATTCATTCTTTCCTTTTGATCGTCTTGTGAGACATCCTTGACATATCACTCTTTCCTTGAATGCCTCTGCATACCCTTAACAAAAGTTCAAACCCTTTCACCTACTATGAAAACCAACCCTCCATACTTTCGAGGTTGCAACTCCATGTATACCCACTACTCATGCTTTATCATGAACCGTATATGGTCTCTCACTTACTCAAAATCCCCATTTGGCATGAACATTTGTCATCCAATTTTTTTTTTCTAGATCAGGATTCCATTGGAATTCTTCCATATTTCTCACCAAGTCTAGATGTCTTGAGCTGATAGCTCCCTCAAGGACTTAGTGCAGATTTCAAAAAATTGTCCCTGCCTTTCTCCTCTTATCTGTAGATATTCCTTTCCTTTTCTCTATTTGTTTGCAACCATAACATCTGAAAAATATGCATACAACAACATTGGTTAGCTAAACCCATTATATAAAACGCTAGAAACATAGGCACGCTTTTCCCTTTTAAGTGCATCGTAAATTTTGTTTCTGACTTCCTGTGAATTTTGCTAGTCAAGTGACATTTCTGGGTGCATACATGGACTCATCTATCCAAGACCTTTCCAACGACTATTAGCTTGCTCAACTCTAAGTCTTGAGAAGAAATTTATTGATGGAAAGGGAAAGGAAAGGAGTATTATCTAGGAAATAAGATCGAATAGCACATGCAATATAGATTCAAAGCTCAATGACCATCCGATCATTCCTTTGGATTTAATCTTAACCATTGGTTTGTTATCGGTGGACACCGAAACGCTAAACATGACCTTAATATTCAAAAATCGTCCGATCTGGACTCTGATTCAATCTCATTCGTCAAAATATTTCACCATGGTTCTAAGGTTATCATTTATTCCATTCAAACTTCCACGGCCTCCAAAATACACTCTCCCATTCCACCTCCCTTATTTTTCACCTTCTAAGGCATTTGCTCGATTCACTTGTCTATATTTGTGGCCTCGTTCGTCTGACGAATTCCCCATACTTAGACAATTTCATATAATTTACCGTGCTCTGCGATGTCTTGATACTTATTCAAATTTTTAAATTTCACTGTGGGTTGCGGTAATTTCACACTTTCTCCATACATACCCCCAATCCTCTTCGTCTAACCGATCCACTCTTTTACTTAGTCAATTCTTGAAATCTCATTGTGGGTCTGGAGTCAAGGTTCTGCAGGATAGGAAAGAAACCTACCACTGCGGCTCCACATCACTTTCCACCTGCCACACCAACCATATTGTACCTACTACCATGGAATCACATGTCACCCTTCTACACATGTCACGTCAGCTGACACATGGCCACCACGTTAGCTGATGTCACTGTACGAAAAAATACCCATTTTTTTTCAAATACGCCCAATTTCATAATTTTGTTTCTTGGTCATCATTAAAGCTCTGATCTAAGCTTGCAACAACCATTTTTTTCCCTGCAATATGAACTTAACCCCCTTGAATGAAATTTGACTCCTCTCTGTTGAATTTCCCAATAATTTAACTGTATAAATTAGGGTTTTTGCTCATTTTTTCCAATTCTTCCCAATAGCATAATGACTTTCCATGAGTGTCATTGCAAACTCTGTAATTAGCTTCCTTATAACCAATTATTCCCTGTAAACATCAATTTAACCTATTTTCTTGAAATTTGACTCATCCACATCAAATTCACCACAAATTATACTAGCGAAATTGAGGCTTTTTCCTAATTTCATGCAATTTCACTATGGTTGCTCTATCATTCTAGAATTCCACCAATTACAGGCCTAGAAATGCCCAATTAGAGATTTAAATTGGGGGATTTTTTTTAATCCCTCAGATTGATTCCTTCAATTACTCGTGAAATGTCTCTAATTTCACTGCAGTAATTTTATCAAAAAAATTGCAGACATACTCTAAAAATTAAATTTCTGCATTTTTTATCTTCATTGTTCTGCTAGCTCAGTCCATGCAGGCTCAATGTTGAACTGGAGTTGTGATATCACTTTGTAGAATCCCCAACCACAAGTTGGTTCATGCCACACAAAAATTCCTCTCTAATATTATTTAATTTATAACATGCTATGCATATGTAGTAATTATGCAATGCAAACAACATACAATTCATGCATAAATTATTTATAGTTACAATAAACACAATTACGTATATGACACACAATAAAAAACATGTAAATATAATTACAACACCATATAATTAACATAAACATGCACAATACTTAGTTGAATAATTCACATAAGAAGATCACTTATCTTTTGTAATAATTCACCGACTTAATGCAGAGCTCAGACGTTCCTCCCAACCATAGACGACATTGCTCGTAATCTCTTAGAAGTGGGTCACCTCTGTCGATCTGGGGCAATAACTCCACCAGGCCAAAGGATTCCTAACCTAGGCTAAGGTCTAACAAAAAACAATACAAATTCTCAAACTAAGGTGGCAACTCCAACAACCAGTCTACAACCTCTCATTCTCCATAGCTTGTCCCACTGCAGGAAGTATACCCATTCTCTGCTCAATAGTCCTTAGACTGTCCCACTTCCCTTCCGGAGCTTTAGCAACAGGTCATGCATGAAGTCTCATAGATATGTAGCTGTAGCCTAACAAACAAGGAAAAAATTCCTAGTATTTCTCTCACTTGGAGAGAATTCTCACAGGCTTGACAACCCACTTCTTTAGAATGAGCACATGCCTAAAAAATTGCTTCTTCAAAATGTACATAGGCCTGAAAACTTGCTTCTTCAATTCTAATTACCTAGATTTACCAGTTACAATCAACTCCAAATCTTTCAAATTACAGGTACCAAAGATGGATGGTTAGAAGGTATGAATCATAGAATTCATGGTAATAATGATGGAAATAATGGGAATTACACCAATTTCCCACTTTATATTTGCATGTTCCCAACTTGAAACTTGTCATGTTGGGAACTACCTTGTCCCCACTTTCCCCCACTTGGTGATACATTTCCCATTCTTAGGGACTTAGGATAAATATCATATAATTAGACTTTAGGAAATGTTATTGTAATATTCTCTTGGGCTTAAGCCCCCTTGGCTTAGCCCCTCTTCTTAGCTCTTAGCCCCCCTTTCCCTTCTAATGGAGTTTTTTGCCCCCATACTCTTTTATTCTAGTTGGTCTGCAACATTGATGTATTTTTATTAATAATCTGAGTGTTCTTACATATTACAATGAAAGTATTTCTCACATTTTAGCATCTAGGCTCTCCAGCCTAATAATCACACATGCACTCTGGCCTATAATATCCTAGCTCACCAGCCTATAAAACATATATACAATTGTAACTGGGGATCAACTTGGGGTATTACAAAAATCGACTAGTTTTCCTCATCAACACTTTTGTAGGCCTCCTCACTTTGGAATTAACCCTAAAATTTCACCTAGATCTGATATTTGTTGCTCTTGTTATGGAAAAAAACAAGATTTTGGCTCCAAAATTTATTTTTTAATCTTCTTCATCTTTCTCTTTACTGATATAACATGTCATGTTCCTCCTTTCCTCTCTTCTACGACAATATTTTTTTCTCTTCATTATCGTATCACATCTTATAAACTTATCTTATTGTGCCAAATAATTTTTTCTCTTGTGATGTATTCCACTATCAAAATTTATTCATTGTGCATAATAAAACTTTGCATGGCAATATATCACATCCCAAAATTTTACCTTATGCAACTTATTTATCACACCTCATAAA
>ML805098.1:184687-234641 GCA_009831015.1 Picea engelmannii | reverse complement strand
TCACCTATAGAAGAAATTATGGCGAGAAATATAATTATTTTATATTGGGAACTAATATTATTCATGATGGTGAGTACACAACAACTTTCTAATTGGGTATTTGATGCTCCATTCAAATTCTGCATCCATTTGTATTTGTCAACTTTGTCCTTTTTGTGTTTCCTCCAGACTCGAATTTTTAGCGAAAATCGTTATCTCCCAAACAAAGAAAAATAGGGAAAATTTTATTAATACAAAGTTGTATATATATTTTAGGAGGTAAAATGTCAAGTAAATAAAATTTTCCATATTGGTGATCTGGAGTCCCTTTTTCTCCTATGAAGATCTCAAGTATCCCCAAAAAGTGGCCTAGAATAGTGGACTTTTCCCTGTTTTGGAACCTCCACTCCAAACCCTTTGGAATTTAGAAAAAATTCCAATTGATTGTCTTCATGTCTTCTTCTTGGAATCACTATAAAAATTTCATCAATAATAGGGCCTTTGTCAGAGTGCCACCCTATTCTTCAAAAACCTCTAATTTGCATTTTCTAGAAAACGAGAGCAAAAACGTAGCATCCCCAACCCCAAGCTTGACCATGCCACACAAAAATGTCTTTATGATACTATTTAATTTATAACATGCTCTTCGTATGTAGTAATTATGCAACAAACAACACACAATTCATGCATAAATTATGAATAGTTACAACAAACACAATTACATATATTTCACATAGTAAACAACATGTAGATATAATTACATCACCATACAATTACAACACCATATAATTAACATAAACATGCACAATACTCAGCTAAATAATTCACATAAGAATATCAATTATATTTCGTAAAAATTCACCAAATTTTCGTAGACCTTAAACATTCCTCCCAACCATAGACTGAACTAGTTGTAAACTCTCTACAGTGGGTCACCCCTAAGTTGGGGCTATAACTCCACCAAGGAAAAGGATTCCTAACCCAGGATAAGGTCTAGCAAATAGAAAAAATTCTCAGATTAAGGTGCCAACTCTAGTATCCAGTCTACAGCCTCTCATTCCCCACAACCTGTCCCACACGGTCATGAAGTGTACCCCTTCTCTGCTCAACAATCATTCATTTGTACCACTTCCCTTTTAGGGCTTCAACAACAAGATAGATAGGAATTCTCAGATATTTGTAGCTGCATCCTAACACACAGGGAAAAAATTCACAACAGTTCTCTCACATGGAGAGAATGCTCATAGTCCTAACAACCCGCTTCTTCAAAATGCACACAGGCCTATCAATCTGCTTCTTCAAAATGTATACATGCCTGAAAACTTGGTTCTTCAACTCTAATTACTTAGATATACTGGTTACAATCAACTCCAAATATTTCCAATTATAGGTACCAAATATGGATGGTTGGAAGGTATGAATCATAGGGTTCATGGTAAAAATGATGAGAATAATGGGAATTACACCAATTTCCCACTTTATATTTGCATATCCCCAACTTGACAATTGTCATGTTGGGAACTACCTTTTCCCCACTTTCTCCCACTTGGTGATATGTTTTCCATCCATAGGGACTTAGGATAAAATATCATATAATTAGACTGAATAGGAAATATTATTGTAATATTCGCTTAGCCTTAAGTCCCCTTGGCTTAGCCCCTCTTCCTAGACTATTATCCCCCCTTTCCCTTCTAGTGTATTTCTATCCCCCCATACTCTTTTTTCTCGGTTGGTCTACAATGGTGATGTATTTTTATTAATAATCTGAGTTTGCTTACATATTACAGTGATAGGATCATTAGGATTTTATCATCTAGGCTCTATGGCCTAATAATCACATAGGCACTCTCTCCTATAATATGTTGGTTCACCATCCTATAAAAAATATGTACAATTGTAACTGGGGATCAACCTAGGGTATTACATTCCCCTCCCCCTTATTGATGCACTATCCTTAGTGGATTATATAAAATTTACAAACAAAATTCTTCAAAAATCTCCATGCCTTTTCTACTGAAGCTTATTTCCTTCTGGTTCTCTTCTTTCCAGGTGCCTAATTCATGTCTCCATACTTCAACTATGAATTTTTTTCTCTACTGCAAAGAGTTGTTTTGGGAAAGAATTTTTATCACTATTGTTTTTCGATAGACCCTCATGATTTTAGTCACCTTTCCATATGCATTCTTGAGATGAATATTCCTTGCTGCACTCACCCTTCTAAGCTTAGGCATCCCTTCACTACTACAAAGTCTTTCAATGATCCATCTTGCCAAGGATTTCACATACAAGGATAACGTCAACACATTACCAGACCCCCACCAAAGGTCCACTTTCTATATAAATCATAGGGTTCTAGTGTCCCAACAATATTCCTTCTTCCCAAGCATTCCAACTGCAATAACCATCATCCCATCGGTATCACATACATAAAATCGTCATGAGATAATGTCATAACAATTTCATTTATAAATTCATTTTTTTTTATAAGGGAAATGAAAATTTCCCCAAGTATGAGATTCCATCTCATAATTTTCTTGTTTGTTGCAGCAACACACATCAATATTTCTTATGAATTTCAAAAGTGTCATACTCGAGAAAAATTTTCTTGCAATAATCCATCTTGCATTTATCTAAATAGGTTGTTAGTATTTCCCATACAATATACTTTTATTGTAATAATTACAAAAGTTCACAAAATGATCTCAGAATTGCTTACACTTAAAAATTCAATCACATATATCAATTCATTTATGAAATGGAATGAGATTATCATTCCCTGCACATGTGCTCTCAGAAACCAAGATTTTTCTTTTTCTAGCCATCATTATTTTCATTACTCTATTCCCCTAACATAGTTTTTTTGTAGTCCATCCTCAAGTGACTACTTTAGCCTGCAACTTCTTTTGTTGCAATGTTTAATAGCTCATGAAATGTTCTCAACTTCATAAGTTAGTAATAGTTACAACATTTTAGTTGTTAGCATAATCATTTCTACAAACTATAATATATGCACGCATTTACCAAAATGCATTCAATAATTTCTTGAAGCATACACAACTCTACCTTAGCATGCATGTGTGCAAACTTCCACTTTCACACTTTCATGATCTATTCATGCATATTATTCAATTGACCCTTGAATTGGCTCCACAATTCCCTTTATCTAATTCATGCATCCCACCATGATGAATTGGAAGGTATGGCCAATGCCTCAACACATCATCGATACACTTTCTAATGCTTTCTCAACCATTTGGATTCCTTTCTTTTCGACCCAAACACTACATCAAGAATAAAATCATGTGGTGCTCCTTAGTGTTAGAAAAATAGTTGCAGTCCAAACATTAATTATACATAGGAAGTTCATAGGATACTTGTGTGGCACTATAACCTTTCCATAACCAACCATGTCATAGTCGCACACATGACTAGCTTTACTTAAATTTATCTCTATAACAGGGTCACACCCCTTTATTTCTTTAAACGTTATTAACTCATAACCAACAAAATCATGACATGTTATTATGTCATATGGATGCATTCAAAATTTGATATCTTTTATAACTATCTCAGGCCTTCAGCCTTTACCACACCCAGTGGTATATCATTCCTTTAATGCATTCAATTCATACAATAATATCACTTTACAAAATAACTTTGGTTGAGGGAATTCTTACCTAAATTCCCTTAAGCAATTATGCAACATAAGTACATCCAACTCATACCTACATAGTTGTCCATGAATTTGTTGATTCTACTTGATTAGCTCATAACTGGTAGAAGCTTACAAGTTTCCTTCATCCACCTCTAATCAAAAAATTTCCTTTATGATATCTTCTTCATATGGATGACTTCCATGTGCAACAACATCATCAACAACACTTGAAATCATGCAATAAACTCCCTCTTTCTTGGCACAACATCCATCATTAGAAAATTTCATACACACACACACACACACACACACACACACATATATATATAACAATAGACTACTCCTAGTCCTCAACATGTTATATATATTAACAAATCTACATTCACTAATGCATATCTATATGCACTAAGAGTGCATCCTTAAGATGCTCATAAATGCATATGTGTTTCATCTTCATGTGCTATGTATGGTTTTCCAACAGGCCATATCATAATTGTTGCTACAACACTTCCAAAAACCTCTTTATTCTTTTGCATCTCTCTTTGTTGTTCATGGCTATTCTCAAGTCTTACTGGATTCCTGTACTCTTTTATGCTCTTGCTAAAATCATTGAACATGATTTCTTGCTTACAAATCACACTTTGACACTTAACATTTTTAGCCAAACCACACTTGGCCACTTAACATTTTCAACCATATATTATGTTGATATTAAACTTCAACATTTATCGATTTCCTAGATCCGTCTGAACCAAGTCATACGTAAGAAAATTATATTTCCAACCATGTTGTCTTATAGACTTTGGATCTTCAACATCCATTTACTTTACTAGACCAAGTTGATTCAACTTTCCCTTTCTAAACACTTTAGATATTGTTGTTTCTTGCACCATTATTTCCTCCTTCACTAACCCATTTGGTCTCAACTTAACTTCCGTGGTCAATATTCTAGCATAGTGCAATGCTATACACATTTATTCTTTTCCAACTTCATAGAGATTAACTGGAATTAGTTAATATTTCCTTTATCTTCCATCATAACTCGAGTGGTACTTCCAACCCTATAGAATATTACCAATGTCTCCTTTCCACTTGAGATGGTTTCTCTCAGGTACCATCTCTTTTGCATACCAGTAAAACTTACAACCATTTTCTTCTTCATGATCTCTTATCGATTTCCTTCTTGAATATCACCTCCATGCTTGAATCCTTTTGACTTGTCATCCCAATCTATTTTGGGAATGCACTCAACACCTTTGGAATGCATCAATAATCTTATTCTATTGTAGTCATCCCTCCTAGAGTGTTTCCATACACTCCTATTAGTTGGAAATCTGCCTCATGGTACCTTCTTTCATTATCTTAAGATGTTCAAGGACTTGAATCGGTCCTAGAATCCTTCTTCCATTTATCATGAAATACCCTTCCTTGAATCCTGAATGAAACCTTATGGAACCAATATGCACACAATGCATTATGTATGCATATGTTGGCACTCTTTAGCATACATGTACCTTCATTACTTCACCCCTGAAGTTCTAACACTTATACCATGCTTTCACTGCACTACTCCAACCACCATAATGGATCTATTAATCCAAAACAACATAACTAATCCCTAGAGATGATGTACCTTATATCCATGTATGAATTAAGTCTCTCTTTATCAAAATACTAGCATCCTAGCATATCAATCCTTTTAGGACAATTCTTTCCAAAATATATTTCTTGATATGTACATTGGCATCCTTTAGAGTGAATGGAATTTCACTAATTCATCCTCTTAAATATTTACTCTTACACCCTGATTCCACTAAGAAATATGATCAACATAAGTGGATTTTGTTTTTTGCATCGAATTCCTTTACACATAAATTTTGTCTTCTCAGATTCCCAACCCTTCATGAATGCACCGATCCAGGTGGATATTGGTGGCCACCTAGCTATTCCAACTGGCTTCTCTTGCCCGTTTGTAGTTCAACACGTTCTTTTGTACTTCTTTGTAATTGTGGGTTCTACACTTCTAGGGGTTGTCTGAAACCCTACACATCTTCTAGGTGGATATTGGTGGCCTCTCACCTAATCCAACTAGTTTATTTTGTATGTTTTCATTTCATCACATCTTGTTGTACTTCCAAGGCCATTTTGGAGCCCTAAACAATATTTTTTTGGTTATCCATAATCAAATTGTAAACATCTGCATAGTTTTATGGTGTAATATATAGCTCTTTGAAATACCTTTCCAACGGGCTATCACGCACCTAAAATGAAGGTCGTATGCAAAAGTTACGACCCTGAGTAGTTGAGGTACTAACTTACCCATAAGGGCCCACATGAATTTTGGTGTTTCACCTCCTAGGGTTAGGTTTTTGGATGTCTAGGGTTTTGGAATTTATGAGTAATATTAAAAAGGCCTATGGATCCTCATTATAATGATTCTTCTTAGACGGGTGCATGTAGCAGCCACATCTCTTCTCGAAGATAGCTACCACCATTCAAGAAAGTGTTTCAGTTCTGCAGTTTTACAATTTCAACCTATTTTATTTTTTCAATAGAAGATATTGTTCACTGGATGTCTGTGTTGTTCTTCATATCTATGTGTTTATTGTATTTAGTTTGTTAATCAGTTCATTCCGCTCCTAAATCTGTATCAGTGGTATCAGAGAAGTATTCTCTTCATTTATTTTTCTTCGTGTATGTCCTCGAAAAGATCTGGGTACAAGAAGTTGGGATTCGAACCAATTGAGCCATTGCAATATCGATCACGTCGAGCCCGACAACAAACCATGGGAGATGAAAAGAAAGATGATGGAGTAGAAGATCCTTTTAAAATGGTGCTCGAGGAATCCCTTGTGCAACAAAGGAATGAAATGATGGACAACTTTGTGCAGATCCTTCAGCGACTGCCCACAGGAGAAGCATATTCATCAAACGGCCATGCAACCCCCTTCAAGGTACAGGTAAATTTTGATATTCCATTATTTGAAGGACTGATAGATGCGGATGTTGTAGATAAATGGTTGAATCTGCTGGAAGGGTATTTTTCGGTCCATAGTTTTTACAATAAGGAAAATATTACTTTTTCACTCCTTAAGGTCATACCCCATGTTAAGGATTGGTGGGACACTTACTCTAAGCAAAGGGTCATAAAGGAATCTGGAATATTTGTGGCTTCCTCTACATGGGATTTCTTCTGGGATGCCATTAAAGAAAAATACTACCCTATTGGAATCTACGAGGGCCAGTACACCAGATGGACCACCCTGCATCAAGAAAGGGACCAGACAGTACCAGATTTCACCAATAGTTTCCATACCGTGTGCACCAAGTTGGGTATCAAATACTTTGAGTGACATATGGTGCTCAAATACCACATTTTTTTTCATATATACATTCAAACATAAATGGAGTTTCTGGACATCACCTCATTGGATACAACTTATAGATATGTTGTCAAGATCGAGCAAAAATTTAAGCAGAAGAGGTGAGAGTTTAGATCTACAGACTCCTCATAGCTAAAGCAGGGAAAAGGTGGCCCCAACCCACACAACAAGGGACAGAGAAATGATCAATCTCATGACAACCAGTCCAATCCACAACACAACAAGGGAAATGAGAAGTAGAAAAAGGACATGGGAAAATGGTGTGAATACCATAAAATCCCTTAGCACAACACTGAAGAATGCCACTCTAAGTAGTCACTCATGGCCAAGATGAAGTCTTCTGAGTTAGAGACTGATTCTAATTCTGAATCAAATCCAAAAAGAGGGAAGTGAATTATCAATGCTAAACCCAGTGCCATTTTCGCTACCACCAAAGTCTATCCAAGAAAACTAGAAGAACCATAGGAAGGGGAATGTCTCTTTCACTCGCAGATGTGGGTAAAGGGGGCTCTGCTTCATGTCATTGTCGATAGAGGCAGTCAAAAGAACATGATCTCAGAAGAGGTCATCAAGCAGATGGACCTACTGATGACACCGCACCTGAAGCCCTACACCATCGGTTGGCTTCGACAAGGAAGAGATATCTCTGTCAACCAACAATGTCATCTTCCCTATGACATCAATCCATTCAAAGATGAGGTATTTTGTGATATTAGTGCCCTTGAAGTTTTTGATGTTCTTTTAGGACAACCATATTTGTGGAAGCAGCATGTTGTGTATGATTCTATACCTCACAATGTTATTATTACTTTGGGTAGACAATTGTACAGGATACCAGAGGTAGTGCCACCTACTGCTATTTTTTTAATCTCTGCTAAGAAATGTAGTAAGTTCATTTCACATACTGGGAATTTTGTCTTCTTTATGATCTGCACTCATAGTAAGCATAAGGTTACCGCCACATCCATGGCCTCTATTTAGAGCCTCCCTTTACAACAAAAGAAAGTGGACGGGATCATGGTAGAGTACAAAGACATCTTCTCCTCACCGATTGGGGTACCGATGCACTGCCAAGTCAAGCATCCAATTGATCTAACCCTCGGTGCACCTCTGCCTAATGGACCAGTCTATCATTTCTCGGTGACGGATAATGATGAAATCAAGCGTCAGATCCAATATCTTCTTCAAAAGAGGCACATCAGACCCAACTCCTCCCCTTGTGGAAGCCTGATTGTATTGGTGCAGAAGAAGAACGGGACCTGGTGACTCTGCATTGATTACAGAGCATTAAACAAAATCAACGTCAGAAACCGATACCCAATTCCCATGATTGATGACCTTCTTGACCATCTCAAGGGGGGAAATTTCTTTAGCAAGATTGACCTAAAGTCTGGGTACCACCAATTTCCCATTGAACCAACTGATGTCTAGAAGATAACTTTCAAATATAAAGAAGGTCTCTTCGAATGGTTGGTCATGCCCCTTGGCCTAACAAATACACCAACCACTTTCATGAGGTTTTTGGATGATGTATTGATACCCTTCATCAACTCCTTTTTGGTGGTATATATTGATGACATCCTCATCTTCAACATAACTTGGGAGGAGCACATGTGGAATATTCAACAGGTTTTGAGCACTCTGCGTCAGCACAAGCTTTATGCCAACTTGGAAAAATGTTCCTTTGGCATGAACAGGGTCCAATACTTGAGATAAATTGTTGATGAGCATGGGGTACATGTCGATCCCGCTAAGAGCCAACTCATTCGTGACTAGCCAGCCCAAACCACACTAATAAAGCTTCAAAACTTCTTGGTATTGGTCAATGTCTACCAACGGTTCATGTTGGGATTCTCCCATATTGCATGGGCGCTCAACCACATGACCAATGGTGGTGGCAGGGAAAATTTCATGTGGGGGAAGGAACAACAACAAGCATTTGATGATCTAAAGCATCACCTATGCTCGACTCCAGTACTCTCCTTTCATTATCTACAACAACCATTCGAGATTGATACTGATGCATATGACTATGTTGTAGGCACAGTTCTCACTCAACATGGTCATCTGATGGCATACCATAGTGAGACACTCTCAGACACTGTCCGGAAATACCCTACCTATGACAAGGAAATGTATTCCATTGTACAAGCCTATAGTCAATGGAAAAATTACATCCTGGGAAAGGAGATGATCATCCACACTGATCACAAGCCTCTACAGTTCATACAGACACAGGGAAGTTGCAGAACGACCTCCATCATAAGTGGTCCACCTACCTGCAACATTTCCAACTCAATATCAAGTATAAGACAGGTAGCCCAAATCATGTTGTTGACTGCCTCATTCGACCTCCCGTGGCTACACTCACCACTGTGCTCCATTCCTATGGACACGAGGCATCTTAGTGGCCCCAAATGTACCATCAAGATTTATACTTCACCACCACCTATCAACTCTTGGGTATAAGCGCGACTGTCACTGATTTTCACATTTAGGATAGGTTGTTATGCCATCTGGGCCATATCTATGTTCCTACAAGTGAGCATGAAAATATAATTTGGGAAGCTCACTATAGTTGGGTGGCAGGACATTTTGGCATGGAGAAAACTATGTTCGTTCTCCAGAAACATTTTTATTGGCCAAAAAATTGACATGATGTCAACAAGTATCTCATATCTTGCACTACCTATGCTATTGACAAGCCAACCATAAAGAAGCAAGGCTTATACACCCCTCTTCCTACCCCTGAGAACCCTTGGGAATCCATCTTGATGGATTACATGTTTGGCCTTTTGTCCACCAAGCAAGGAAATGATTGTGTATTTGTTGTCGTTGATCAGTTTTCGAAGATGGCCATCTTCACATCCTACAAGAAGAACATCACATAAACAGACACTTCCAAGCTCTTCTTTGAATGAGTGTGGGTCTATTTTGGGATACCACAGAACATCATCTCCGACCGGGACAACAGGTTCCTCAATACATTTTGGTCAAGTCTCTGGTCACTATTGGACACCAAGCTCACTAAATCCACTCCTTTCCACCCCTAAACAGAAGACCAAAAAGAGGTCATCAATCGGGTGATTGTGCACATCCTATGCATGTACAACTCTAAGCATTTTCATACATGGGATGAGAGTCTCCCCTATGTTCAACACACTTACAACATGTGTCTCCATAGATCCACTGACCATACCCCATTTCAGATGGGAATGGGATTCCAACCCTTGGGTCCCATTGATGTTGCACTACCTCTGGAAACTACACAAACAAAATATTCCCATGTTCATTCTGAGACTAAAAAAGCCACCATATTCATTGAGCGGATTCAGTACATCCGCCAACAGGTCCATGAGATTTTGCAGAAATCCAATGCTAAGTACAAGCAGTGCCATGATCAACACACAATACTACACCAATTTCAGGTTGGAGACAAGGTCTGGTTACACTTGCATAAGAAGAGTCTTACAGGGCCCCATCGGAAGCTCTGCCCACTTTTCTATGGGCCTTACACCATCACCAAGGTTGTGGGTAACAATTCCTTTGAGCTCAACACTCCACCATTCCTTGGCTTTCACCGAGTGTTCAATGTGGACCTCCTTCGGGCGTATTTTCCACCATTATTGGACACCTCAGAGATACCAGAACAATGGAAACCAACAAAGCTCAACCCTGACTGCATGGAACATGCATCCACTGATCAAATAATGTACAAACAGATCAAGGGCACTCTCCAGCAGAGGATCCAGCTTTATCAGGTTGTCAAGGCAGGGCAACTCCTACACTAAGGAAAGTGGTTCACTCGGGGCCAAATCCAACAAAAGTTTCCTCACATGATGGTGGAACTCAAAACAATGGAGACCATCGATTCCTAAGGGGAGAGGATTGATCCAGGTGGATATTGGTGGCCACCCACCTATTCCAACTGGATCCTATTATTCATTTGTACTTCAGCACGTTCTTTTGTACTTCTTTGTAATTGTGGGTTATACACTTATGGAGTTTTCTGAATCCCTACACATATTCTAGGTGGATACTGGTGGCCTCTCACCTAATCCAACTAGCTTACTTTGTATGTTTTCATGTCAACACATCTTGTTGTACTTTCAGGGCCGTTTTGGAGCCCAAAATAGTGTTGTTTTGGCTCGCCACAATCAAACTATAGACATAGTCAGATTTTGACAACGTAATGTGTATTTCTTTGAAATACCTTTCCAACGGGCTATCACACGCCTAAAACATAGGTCATATGCAAAAGTTATGACTCGGGAAGTTGAGGTACCAACTTACCAATAGGGGCCCAGATGAATTTTGGCGTTTCACCTCCTAGGATTAGGTTTTTGGATGTCTAGGGTTTTGGAATTCATGAGTAATATTAAAAATTCCTCTGGAGCCTCATTGTAATGAATTTGCTCAAATAGATGCACGTAGCAGCCACATCTCTTCTCAGAGATAGCTACCACCATTCAAGTAGGTGTTTAAGTTCTGTAGTTTTACAGTTTAGGCCTATTTTATTTATTCAATAAAAGATATTTTTCACTAGATGTTTGTGTTGTTCTTCATATCTCTTGGTTTATTGTATTCAATCTGTTAATCAACTCGTTTCACTCCTAAATATGGATCGTACACCTAGATTCATATATTAACATTATTCATTCTTTCCTTTTGATCGTCTTGTGAGACATCCTTGACATATCACTCTTTCCTTGAATGCCTCTGCATACCCTTAACAAAAGTTCAAACCCTTTCACCTACTATGAAAACCAACCCTCCATACTTTCGAGGTTGCAACTCCATGTATACCCACTACTCATGCTTTATCATGAACCGTATATGGTCTCTCACTTACTCAAAATCCCCATTTGGCATGAACATTTGTCATCCAATTTTTTTTTTCTAGATCAGGATTCCATTGGAATTCTTCCATATTTCTCACCAAGTCTAGATGTCTTGAGCTGATAGCTCCCTCAAGGACTTAGTGCAGATTTCAAAAAATTGTCCCTGCCTTTCTCCTCTTATCTGTAGATATTCCTTTCCTTTTCTCTATTTGTTTGCAACCATAACATCTGAAAAATATGCATACAACAACATTGGTTAGCTAAACCCATTATATAAAACGCTAGAAACATAGGCACGCTTTTCCCTTTTAAGTGCATCGTAAATTTTGTTTCTGACTTCCTGTGAATTTTGCTAGTCAAGTGACATTTCTGGGTGCATACATGGACTCATCTATCCAAGACCTTTCCAACGACTATTAGCTTGCTCAACTCTAAGTCTTGAGAAGAAATTTATTGATGGAAAGGGAAAGGAAAGGAGTATTATCTAGGAAATAAGATCGAATAGCACATGCAATATAGATTCAAAGCTCAATGACCATCCGATCATTCCTTTGGATTTAATCTTAACCATTGGTTTGTTATCGGTGGACACCGAAACGCTAAACATGACCTTAATATTCAAAAATCGTCCGATCTGGACTCTGATTCAATCTCATTCGTCAAAATATTTCACCATGGTTCTAAGGTTATCATTTATTCCATTCAAACTTCCACGGCCTCCAAAATACACTCTCCCATTCCACCTCCCTTATTTTTCACCTTCTAAGGCATTTGCTCGATTCACTTGTCTATATTTGTGGCCTCGTTCGTCTGACGAATTCCCCATACTTAGACAATTTCATATAATTTACCGTGCTCTGCGATGTCTTGATACTTATTCAAATTTTTAAATTTCACTGTGGGTTGCGGTAATTTCACACTTTCTCCATACATACCCCCAATCCTCTTCGTCTAACCGATCCACTCTTTTACTTAGTCAATTCTTGAAATCTCATTGTGGGTCTGGAGTCAAGGTTCTGCAGGATAGGAAAGAAACCTACCACTGCGGCTCCACATCACTTTCCACCTGCCACACCAACCATATTGTACCTACTACCATGGAATCACATGTCACCCTTCTACACATGTCACGTCAGCTGACACATGGCCACCACGTTAGCTGATGTCACTGTACGAAAAAATACCCATTTTTTTTCAAATACGCCCAATTTCATAATTTTGTTTCTTGGTCATCATTAAAGCTCTGATCTAAGCTTGCAACAACCATTTTTTTCCCTGCAATATGAACTTAACCCCCTTGAATGAAATTTGACTCCTCTCTGTTGAATTTCCCAATAATTTAACTGTATAAATTAGGGTTTTTGCTCATTTTTTCCAATTCTTCCCAATAGCATAATGACTTTCCATGAGTGTCATTGCAAACTCTGTAATTAGCTTCCTTATAACCAATTATTCCCTGTAAACATCAATTTAACCTATTTTCTTGAAATTTGACTCATCCACATCAAATTCACCACAAATTATACTAGCGAAATTGAGGCTTTTTCCTAATTTCATGCAATTTCACTATGGTTGCTCTATCATTCTAGAATTCCACCAATTACAGGCCTAGAAATGCCCAATTAGAGATTTAAATTGGGGGATTTTTTTTAATCCCTCAGATTGATTCCTTCAATTACTCGTGAAATGTCTCTAATTTCACTGCAGTAATTTTATCAAAAAAATTGCAGACATACTCTAAAAATTAAATTTCTGCATTTTTTATCTTCATTGTTCTGCTAGCTCAGTCCATGCAGGCTCAATGTTGAACTGGAGTTGTGATATCACTTTGTAGAATCCCCAACCACAAGTTGGTTCATGCCACACAAAAATTCCTCTCTAATATTATTTAATTTATAACATGCTATGCATATGTAGTAATTATGCAATGCAAACAACATACAATTCATGCATAAATTATTTATAGTTACAATAAACACAATTACGTATATGACACACAATAAAAAACATGTAAATATAATTACAACACCATATAATTAACATAAACATGCACAATACTTAGTTGAATAATTCACATAAGAAGATCACTTATCTTTTGTAATAATTCACCGACTTAATGCAGAGCTCAGACGTTCCTCCCAACCATAGACGACATTGCTCGTAATCTCTTAGAAGTGGGTCACCTCTGTCGATCTGGGGCAATAACTCCACCAGGCCAAAGGATTCCTAACCTAGGCTAAGGTCTAACAAAAAACAATACAAATTCTCAAACTAAGGTGGCAACTCCAACAACCAGTCTACAACCTCTCATTCTCCATAGCTTGTCCCACTGCAGGAAGTATACCCATTCTCTGCTCAATAGTCCTTAGACTGTCCCACTTCCCTTCCGGAGCTTTAGCAACAGGTCATGCATGAAGTCTCATAGATATGTAGCTGTAGCCTAACAAACAAGGAAAAAATTCCTAGTATTTCTCTCACTTGGAGAGAATTCTCACAGGCTTGACAACCCACTTCTTTAGAATGAGCACATGCCTAAAAAATTGCTTCTTCAAAATGTACATAGGCCTGAAAACTTGCTTCTTCAATTCTAATTACCTAGATTTACCAGTTACAATCAACTCCAAATCTTTCAAATTACAGGTACCAAAGATGGATGGTTAGAAGGTATGAATCATAGAATTCATGGTAATAATGATGGAAATAATGGGAATTACACCAATTTCCCACTTTATATTTGCATGTTCCCAACTTGAAACTTGTCATGTTGGGAACTACCTTGTCCCCACTTTCCCCCACTTGGTGATACATTTCCCATTCTTAGGGACTTAGGATAAATATCATATAATTAGACTTTAGGAAATGTTATTGTAATATTCTCTTGGGCTTAAGCCCCCTTGGCTTAGCCCCTCTTCTTAGCTCTTAGCCCCCCTTTCCCTTCTAATGGAGTTTTTTGCCCCCATACTCTTTTATTCTAGTTGGTCTGCAACATTGATGTATTTTTATTAATAATCTGAGTGTTCTTACATATTACAATGAAAGTATTTCTCACATTTTAGCATCTAGGCTCTCCAGCCTAATAATCACACATGCACTCTGGCCTATAATATCCTAGCTCACCAGCCTATAAAACATATATACAATTGTAACTGGGGATCAACTTGGGGTATTACAAAAATCGACTAGTTTTCCTCATCAACACTTTTGTAGGCCTCCTCACTTTGGAATTAACCCTAAAATTTCACCTAGATCTGATATTTGTTGCTCTTGTTATGGAAAAAAACAAGATTTTGGCTCCAAAATTTATTTTTTAATCTTCTTCATCTTTCTCTTTACTGATATAACATGTCATGTTCCTCCTTTCCTCTCTTCTACGACAATATTTTTTTCTCTTCATTATCGTATCACATCTTATAAACTTATCTTATTGTGCCAAATAATTTTTTCTCTTGTGATGTATTCCACTATCAAAATTTATTCATTGTGCATAATAAAACTTTGCATGGCAATATATCACATCCCAAAATTTTACCTTATGCAACTTATTTATCACACCTCATAAATTTGTTTTTCACACCAAATAATTTTTCACCATGCCACATATCGCATTCCACAATTTTAAACCATGCAAAATATTTATTGCACTTTATAAATTTATTTTACATGATGTATCACACTTAAATTTTCATTGTGCAATACATCGCATCACAAATTTTTATCTTTTCAATATGTTCAAGTTTTTCTTCTAAGTCCTTCTTCTCTCCATCCTTATATTTTATTCTTCTACTACTTTCTTCGGTTGCATTGTATCAAGCCTAAAAAATTTAGGTACGATGTATCGCACCAAAATTATTTTGGTTCAATACATTTCACCACAAGAATGTAAGTTTCTCCTTTCTTAAGAAAATCTGCTAATTCTTGGCTTAATCCCTCAACTTCCTTCTCCATATCGCACATAAATTATCTTCACTCCTCTTTTGTAGTGTATTGCACCAAAAATATTTAGGTGCAATACATCACATTACAACAAAATTATGTTTATGTGATACAACTCTTCAAATTCACAAGAAAAAATTCTAAGCCTTATATCCTCCTGGGAAATAACATTGTATTGCACAAAGATTTTCTTTATGCAATTTTTTTGCGATACACACAAAGTTTTCAACACTTAATCATTTTTCTAAAAATTTGAAAATCTCGGCCTTCGTGGAACCCGCTCACTCGCCCCTCTAAGTCGAATTTGACTTCTTGGTTTCCAGATTGACCCCCTCATTGGATAACTCCAATACAAAATTGAAATTTGGGGGTTTTGACCCTAATTCCTGTTGTTGGGTGAAAATTTTCACCCATATTCCACACAAATTGAAGTCATTCTACTCTATATCAGATCCATGCAGGCCTGATGTTGAAACCTGTAGCTTAGATACCACCTATAATGAACTCGTTACCAACAAAAATGAAAATACGTTGATACTATTTAAAGATGAGATTATGCAGCGTGATATACAGTCTCATACAACTATTTGAAATGCTAAAAACATAGATGTACATTGTAGACTATTAACCATACCCAACATGAAAAAACACATAATGAAATGCATCAACTAAGCTTAGCATTAAATCCATAAGTAATAGCATAGATAAGAACACTTACCTTTAAGAAAAACAACAACTGGTTGTGTACGAGGGTTCTTCTGCATTCCATACTTAGCCACTTTTTGGATCGCGAGTTCTCGCGTTGGCGGGCTCAAAATTGGGCCTCTCTTGTTTCATGCCCTACAAATAGAACCTAGAGTTCCGTGATATACAAATTGATAGGCAGACTTGCGAGTCGGCTAGCTCAACATTGCACTTCTATTGTTTTGTGTCCTCCAAACAACACTCGAAGTTCCGCGATATACAAATTGACATACAAACTCCAGTGCTAGCAGGCTCAAAATTGCGATTGTTTACAAATGGTGATCCCTATAAACTATCTAACATTATCCAAAAACATGATTTTCAATACTAAATTATTAATATTAAATATTGATATTGTACAATTTAATTACATAAAATTATTAAAGGATGTTAAATATTTTATTTAAAAGAAAAACACGCCTATTCAGAAACTTGTGATCCAAAACGTTTGTACAATATTAAACGGGGAAGTGGTCGATCGGGTTGGTGATATAAAAGTAAGTGGAAATATGAACACATGTATCCGCCAACTTCTGCACCTAGAAATTTTCCGAAAAACGAGTAATACATACTAAATATGTACTTTTATAAAGTGTGGACGTGAGATTTTATAGAGCATGTAGGGATCCCTCATTCCATACTTAGCCACTTTTTGGATTGCGGGTTCTCGGGTTGGTGGGCTCAAAATTGGGCCTCTATTGTTTTTTTTCCTACAAATAGCACCCAGAGTTCCGCGATATACAAATTGACAGGAGGATTTGCGGGCTGGTTGTCTCAACATTGCACTTCTATTGTTCTGTATCCTCCAAAAAACACTCAGATTTCTGCGATATACAAATTGACAGATAGACTCCAACACTGGCAGGCTCAAGATTGCAATTGTTTACAGATGGTCATCCCTATGAACTATCTAACATTATCTAAAAAAATTATTTTCAAATACTAAATTATTAATATTAGATATTGATATTGTACAATTTAATTACATAAAATTATTAAAGGATGTTAAATCTCTTATTTTAAGAAAAATGAAGGAAACAAAACAAAGCTTTTTTAAATTCTATCACCACAAGTATAAAAATGACCAATTTGAATTTTAAGGGCCTCTTGTTGATACGATAGCACCATTGGACTTCGCACGATATATATTCGTTTATTTCAAATTATTCCAGGAGATTAATTTTACCAAGTTCATCGATCAAGGAAAAGTGTTAAAACAAGCCACATACTACATTTGCATCACAACGCTATAAAATTTGACAGGCGGACTTGTAGGCTAGCTGGCTAAAAAATTGCCATTCTATTGTTTTTTTTCCTCCAAATAACACTCATAGTTCCACGATATACAAATTGGTAGACGAAGCATACAACCAAGAACCAAGTATCTAGGTGTTGAAGAAATATTACAGAGACACACTGCAAAATTCTTACTAGGAGATGCAAGAAAAAATCAAAATAACAACATTGATTGCATTTGTAATTAGATTCTCAAGTACTCGAGTCCAACGAACATTCATCTGGGTGTTGAAGAAATATTACAGAGACACATGAGATATTTTCATTTCCTGCCAAAGATTGATATGTTTTGTTTTTGTTTTTTTGTTTTTTCTTCTTCAGACGATATGCAATATTGCATTGTTCTCATTTAAGGTAAATTTGTTGTTTATCTGAAAGTCGCACAACATGTAGACACTACTTTCCTTTTTCTGTAGGTATGATTTATACGAAAATTCTTCTAACCTAGGAACCACATCTTGTAACAGAGGATTCATAATTGTGCAATGCACGATTGTGTTTCCCATGGTTCGGATGGAAGCATTGAGGCAATGTCTATATATAGATGGACATTTTTCACTGCATCGCAAACAATCAATCGTATCATCACTTATCAAAGAGGAAGTAGAAGTAGGAGAGTTGCATTTCGCACATACAGGCTCAAAGGGGGTTGAGTTCACATTCGCTGCAACCAAAACACTTTCAACCTGGAAACATGAGCATAAGCATTAATACACTGAACAATATAATACACAACTGAACCTACTCCCTTAAAAAAAAAAAAAAAAGACAAAACAAGCCGCAGAAATTTGGTGAAGGCTATTTGTATAAGCAAACTGAGGATGATTTTGTAGATGTATACACACAACAGTTGTAGATCTAGTTAGTTTCTTTAGATAATGTACTATGTCTACTCGCAATTTTGTTACAAATGTTGCTTGGGTTTTACGAAATATCCTTTCTCTAACATCCCTTTTATTTGTTATATTTTTGAAGAGCATAAGTGGAAACTACCCTTTATGAAATTGTTGTTTCATTGATGAAAACAAATTTGAATAGGTATCGAACAATTTCCGCTGCAACATGGAACAATGCAATATTTGTGTAACTTACCCGAGATACATGCACATGCAAAAGTAAAGGACAAAACTGGATATGGAAAACAATACCATTGCCTTGTCACTGTCTAACTCTCCATATTTTATATGGAGATGTGTTGTGAGCCAAGTTTTCTCGCCGGTGTGATAGTTGCGCCAATGGTTCCGATTGGGTAAATAACATTTCTCTATGAAAGTTGACTGATAGTTGCTTCCAAGACGAAACAATATTCTGAACAAACAACGCAAATTTTTTCCACAATACTTGTTTCGTTGAGCGAAATAATCCAATCAAAATCACCATGGTCATATACTATTTTGGGAAATATATTAAAATTTGTAATGGATATCCCATTACCCGACAATCTCTTTTCTGCATGTTTCTGGACAAGTTGTGTAGGAATAGCCAGTGTGACTGTCATCATGGCCTCCTTGTTTGTCATGTCAACACACATAATGGATCTAGTTTTGTTTTCCTTGTCCAAGTAGGTGCTATAGAAGAAAATGATGTCCCCGATTAACACTTGTCCACTTAGGCGGTTGTTCAAGCCCTCTATTGATAATACTTTGGGTGTTACAAGTCTATACCTGGTAACAATTTTTGAACAGGAAAACTAAAGTGAATGGTATTGTGCATTATTTTTTTGTATTATTTTTCCACTCGCATAAATCTACAAGTTGACGCATAGCTTCGATGAACTATGGAGCCAGAGTTTTGCAACCACACCTCTTAGTTTGAGAAACCTGTGATATGTTCGACGTCTCACTTGTACTTGTTGGTACTTCTTGTGAACTGCAAACCATGTATTACAAATGCCATCATCATATTCACCATGAAATAGATGAATAAATAGCCGAGGATATTTGTTTGGTAAACATACTAGGAACATAATGTATGCATCTTTACCTTTGGCCTTGTCAGTCAGTTGATGTCTGGGATGACTAACTATTCATGGCCATGTCACTAGTCCAACTTTTTCTGATGCAAGCATGTGTAGATGAACATCAGAAGGACTAAACAAGCATATGCATTGTATACTTTACATAATAGTTCTTAATGTCACGTGCAGGGTGGAAGGAGATGGAATAAGAAATAGGGTGTCAAGGGATATACTCAGGAAACATGAAGACCCGAGGGTCAAATTGTATGCCTCTGATTTTTTGACTAGAACAATGTGTAATGGTGGGGCACAACAACCAATCTGTATATCGCAGAACCTCGGAATCCAGGGGAGCAATCTTGAACCCTCCAGCTCGGCACCCGTAATCAACAAAGTTGGTAAGTATGTAATATGGTATAAGCATGACCATAAATGTGAACACATTAGTCTGCCAACCAGTGCACTAAGGCATTTCGGAAAGACCACTAAGCAGAGCAATTAGAAATCAAAAGGGATAATAAAAAATGGAAAAAATAGAAATGGGGAGGGCACAAAGACCCATTTTTTCCAGGTCATCGTTTTCTATTCTAATATTATATGCCCCCACCCAATTTGTATATTTAATTTACTAGCACAGTTGGTATACCTTTTCGAAGATTGTACCACAGAACCCTCTGTTGTTGCACAAAGCAATTCATCGTCCTGTCTAACCAACCTCTTTCTTCCAAGGTAGCAACTCTAAATATACAATGGACATGAAGGGAAGTTAGTATGAAGAAAGACATGTAAAGGAAAGAAAATCAGTTCTATTTATTTCAATGTAACAAAAAGCAGAATAAGATTCACATGAGAATAAGCAAAAAAATATGTAGTATATACATACAGGTAAATAATAATAATAATAATAATAATAATAAAGGTGCAAAGCAACATAACAAGCACAACAAATATATAGACAGTAAATGAAATATTGAACACTAGAAAATGAAATAAGAGTACAGGTATCCACCTTTGTAACTCCTCATCTGCATTCACACCAAAGATTCCATCGTCCTCTCCAACCATTATGTTTTTTTAAATGTAGGAATGCAGGAAAAATACAACGGACATGAAGTAAGTTAGTATGTAGGAAGACATGTAATGAAAATAAGTTATTATGTAGGAAGGTACGCAACATATACATAGAATAAACTAGGTGAACACATATATAGACAACAAATGAAATAAAAAACAACAGAATGTGAAATAACAATACAATCATGTACCTTTATATCTCCTCTTCAACCGATGCAGTCAAGACTCTGTCGTTTTCTCCAGTTATTTTGTTTGTTTGAATGTGGGAACGCACAAAATACAATGGACATGAATGGAAGTTGGTATGCACCGGAGAACAAGTAATATGTACATACAATAAATGAGACTCAACTAATAGAATAAAAGATAGGCAGAAGCATGAACCTTTGCGATTTTCCATCCATAGTTGTAAATATATAAATTTTTTCCCTGCCCAAAATATATTACAAGCCAAAAAATATTACGAAATTGCATGGCCATAGCTAAATGATTTTTGTTTTTCCGTGGAAAAGTATCCAGATATGCTTCCACCCATGGAAATACATGTTATTTATCCTCTACATAGACTATTGTGACCACATACAAGATTTTGGTTTTCCGTGGCAAACCACCTAGATATGCTTCCGGAGATGGAAATATAATTTTGCAGTATCTTTGTTGTACATATCATATCTCAAGTACAAGACAAATTGTATCGTGGTCACACCAGTCTGTGTAGAGGATAAAGAACATGTATTGTCATATGGGCGCATTTCACCATACATGGTTTATAAGTGCAGCCTGCATATGTTTTATTTTAACAAAAAACAATGAATATTGCAATTACACATGTACTTCTCGAACTATTTTTCATGCAATTATTTTATATCATGTCAACACTGAAGTACCATCAAAATATCACAGCAGAACAAATCTTGACCTCGCCAGACAAGGAAAATAACACAACCTCATGTCCACTTGTGGGTGCAGGGGTTGGACACCGTAAAGCGCCCCAAAAATAATAATAATACATAAAAAAAAAAATATCTCCAACTGTCAACGTAGGACCCCAACCTTGCAAAGCTAAAGAAAACAAAAGAAAACAACAAGCACCAAACCAACGAGAAAGCATGAACAGGCCCAACTGTAGCCCCAGGGCCCCAAATCATAAACTTGAGCCAAACAAACACAACCAACAACTAAGGAACCAACGAACCAACGAACAAGCAAAAACCATTGAACTAGTGAAAAACATATGTATCTCCAACGATTATGAAACTGCAGCCGAAGCACAGAAGGAACTGGAAACATATGACGAACATGTTAGTAGAAATAAGAAAACATTCTTACTTGCAAACTACAAACTTATGCACCTAGAAATTTTCTGAGAAATGAGTAATACATACTAAATATGTACTTTTATAAAGTATGGACATCAGATTTTATAGAGCATGTACAGATCCCTCATTCCATACTTACCACGTTTTGAATCATGGGTTCTCGGGCTGGCGGGCTCAAAATTGGGCCTCTATTGTTTTGTGTCCTACAAATAGCACCCAGATTTCTGCGATATACAAATTGACAGGTGGATTTGCAGGCTGGTTGGCTCAACATTGCACTTCTATTGTTCTGTGTCCTCCAAACAACACTCAGAGTTCTGCGATATACAAATTGAAAGACAGACTCCAGGACTGGCGGGATCAAGATTGCAATTGTTTACATATGGTCATCCCTATGAACTATCTAACATTATCTAAAACATTATTTTCAAATACTAAATTATTAATATTAAGTATTGATATTGTACAATTAAATTAAATTAAATTACTAAAGGATGTTAAATCTCTTATTTTAAGAAAAATGAAGGAAACAAAACAAAGCTTTTTTAAACTCTATTACCGCAAGTATAACAACGACCAATTTGAATTTTAAGGGCCTCATGTTGATATGATAGCACCATTCGAATTCGCACAGTATATATTCATTTATTTCAAATTATTCCAGGAGATTAATTTTACCAAGTTCATCGATCAAGGAAAAGTGCTAAAACAAGACACATACTACATTTGCGTCACAACGCTATAGAAATTGACATGTGGACTTGCGGGCTAGCTAGCTAAAAAATTGCAATTCTATTGTTTTGTGTCCTCCAAAAACCACTCGGAGTTCTGCGATATACAAATTGGCAGATAAAGCATACAACCAAGAACCATGTATCTGGGTGTTGAAGAAATATTGCAGAGACACTGCAAAATTCTTACTGGGAGAAGCAAGAAAACATCAAAATAACAACATCGATTGCATTTTTAATTAGATTCTCAAGTACTCGAGTCTGATGAACATTCATTTGGGTGTTGAAGAAATATTACAAAGACACATGAGAAATTTTTGTTTCCTTCCAAAGCTTGATATGTTTTTTTTTTTGTTTTTTTTTTTTTTTNTTCAATCGATATGAAATATTGCATTGTCCTCATTTAAGGTAAATTTGTTGTGTATCTGAAAGTCGCATAGCATGTAGACATTGCTTTCGTTTTTCTGTAGGTATGCTTCATACGAAAATTCCGCTAACCTAGGAAGCACATCTTGTAACAGAGGCTGCCTAATTGTATAATACACGGTTGTGTTGCCCACAGTTCAGATGGAAGCATTGAGGCAATCTATATATATATATATAGACATATTTCACTGCATCCCAGACAATCAATCATATCATCACTTATCAAAGAGGAAGAAGAAGTAGGAGAGCTACATTTCGCACATACAATCTCAAAGGGGTTCAAGTACACATTCGCTGCAACCAAAACACCTTCAACCTGGAAACACAAGCATAGAAATTAATACATTGAACAATATAATACACAATTGCACCACCTCCCCCCCCTCCAAAAAAAGAAAAAATAAAATAAAACAAGCCACAAAAATTTGGTGAAGGCTATTTGTATAAGAAAAATGAGGATGATTTTGTAGATGTATACACACAACAGTTGTAGATCTAGTTAGTTTCTTTAGATCATGTACTATGTCTTCTCGCAACTTTGTTACAAATGTTGCTTGGGTTGTGTTAAAGATCCTTTCTCTAACATCCCTTTTCTTTGTTATATTTTTGAAGAGCATAAGTGGAAACTTCCCTTTATGCAATTGTTGTTCCATAGACGAAAACAAATTTGAATAGGTATCGAACAATTGTAGCTACTACATGGAACAGTGCAATATTTGTGTAACTTATCTGAGATACATGCACATGCAAAAGTAAAGGACAAAACTGAATATGGAAAATGGTACCATTTCCTTGTCTTTGTCTGACTCTCCATATTTTATATGGAGGATGTGTTACGAGCCAAGTTTTCTCACCGGTGTGACAATTGCGCCAATGGTTCTGATTGGGTAAATATGATTGCTCCGTGCAAGCTAGCTGATATTTGCGTCCAGGACGAAACGATATTCTGAACAAACAACGAGATTTTTTTCCACAATTCTTGTTTCGTTGAGCGAAATAATCTGATCACAATCACCACAGTCATATACTATTTTGGGAAATATATTAAAATTTGTAATGGATATCGCATTACCCGACAATATCTTTTCTACATGTTTCTGGACAAGTTGTGTAGGAATAGTCAGCGTAACTGTCATCATGGACTCCTTGTCTGTCATGTCAACACGCATATTAGATCTAGTTTTGTTTTCCTTGTCCAAGTAGGTGCTATAGACAACCATTATGTACCCGATGAACATTTGTCCAGTTCGACAGTTGTTCAAGCCCTCTATTGATAGTACTTTGGGTGTTATAAGTCTAGACCTGGTAACAATTTTTTAATAGGAAAACTAAAGTGAATGGTAGTGTGCATTATATTTTTGTATTATTTTTCCAGTGGCATAAATCTACAAGTAGACGCATAGCTTCGATGAACTATGGAGCCATAGTTTTGCAACCACGCATCTTAGTCTGCAGAACCTATGCTATGTTCGACGTCTCACTTGTACTTGTTGATACTTCTTGTGAACTGCAAACCATGTATTGCAGATGACATAAACATATTCACCATGCCATATATGAATAAATAGTCGAGGATACTTGTTTGGTAAACATACTAGGAACATAATGTATGCATCTTTAACTTTGGCCTTGTCGGTCTGCCAATGTCTGGGATGACTGACTGCTCATGGCCATGTCACTTGTCCAACTTTTTCTAATGCAAGCATGTGTAGATGAACATCAGAAGGACTGAACAAGCATGTGAATTGTATAATGTCCATAATAGTTCTTAATGTCACATGCAGGGTGGAAGGAGATGGAATACGAAATAGGGTGTCAAGGGATATACTCAGGAAACATGAGGACCCGAGGGGTCAAATTGTATGCCTCTAATTTTTTAACTGGAAAAATGTGTAATGGCGGGGAATGACATCCAATCTATATATCGCGGAACCCCGGAAGCCAAGGGAGCAATCTTGAACCCACCATCCCGACACCTGCAATTGACAAAGTGGGTAAGTATGGAATAAGGTAGAAGCGTAACCATAAATGTGAACCCGTTAGTCCCCCAACTGGTGCACCAAGGCATTTTCGGAAATACCACTAAGCAAAGAAATTAGAAAGTAAAAGGGATAATAGAAAATGGAAAAAGAATAAATGGGAAGGGCACAAAGGCCCATTGCTGCCAAGTCATCGTTTTCTAGTCTAATATTATATGCCCCCACCTGGTTTGTATATTTAATTTACTAGCACAGTTGGTATACCTTTTCGAAGATTATACCACATAACCCTCTGTTGTTGCACAAAACAATTCATCTTCCTACCCAACCAACCTGTTTCTTCCAAGGTAGCAACGTCGAATATACAATTGACATGAAGGCAAGTTAGTATGAAGACAAACATGTAAAAGAAAGAAAAACAGTTCTATTTATTTCAATGTAACAACAAACAGAATACGATTTACATGAGAATAAGCAGAAAGATACGTAGTATATACATACAGGTAAATAATAATAATAATAATAATAATAAAGGGTGCAAAGCAGCATAACAAGCACAACAAATATATAGACAGTAAATGACATATTGAACACTGGAATATGAAATAAGAGTACAGGTATCCACCCCTGTAACTCCTCGTCTACATTCGCGCCGAAGAGTCCATCATCCTCTCCAACCATTCTATTTCTTTAAATGTAGGAATGGAAGAAAAATACAATTGACATGAAGGAAGTTAGTATGCAGGAAGACATGTAATGAAGATAAGTTATTATGTAGGAAGGTACACAACATATACATACAATAAACTAGGTGAACACATATACAGACAATAAATGAAATACAAAACAACACAATATGAAATACCAGTACAAGCATGTACCTTTCTATCTCCTCTTCAACCGATGCAGTTAAGACTTCGTCGCTTTCTCTAGCTATTCTGTTTGTTTGAATGTGGGAACACACAAAATAAAATGAACATGAATGGAAGATGGTATGCACCGGAGAACAAGTAATATGTACATACATTAAATGAGACTCAATGAATAGAATAAAATATATGCAGAAACATGAACCTTTGTGCTTCTCCATCCATAGTTGTAAATATAAAATTTCTTTCCCTATCCAAAATATATTACAAGCCACAAAATATTACGAAATTGCATGGCCATAGCTAAACGATTTTTGGTTTTCCATGGAAAAGTATCCAGATATGATTCCACCCATGGAAATACATGTTATTTATTCTCTACACAGACTGATGTGCCCACCATACAAGATGTTGGCTTTTCGTGGAAAACCACCCAGATATGCTTCCGGACATGGAAATATAATTTTGCAGTATCTTTGTTGTACATATCATATCTCAAGTACAAGACAAATTGTATCATACTCACACCAATCTGTGTAGAGGATAAAGAACATGTATTGTCATATGGGTACATTTCACCATACATGGTTTATAAGTGCAACTTGCATATGTTTTATTTTAACAAAAAAACAACGGATATTTCAATTGCACATGTACTTCTCGAACTATTTTTCATGCAACTATTTTCTATCATGTCAACACTGAAGTACCAGCAAAATATCATAGTAGAACAAATATCAACCTCGCCAAACATGGAAAATAACACAACCGCATGTCCACTCGTGGGTGCAGGGGATGAACACCGTAAAGTGCCCCAAAATAATAATAATACATAAAAAAAAAAGCATCTCCAACTGTCGGCACATGTCCCCAACCCTACAAAGCCGAAGTAAACAAAAGAAAACAACAAGCACCAAACCAGTGAGAAAGCACAAACAGGCCCAACTGCAGCCCCATAGCCCCAAATCGTAAAATTGAGCCAAACAAACACAACCAACAACTGACGAACCAACAAACAAGCAACAACCACCGAACTAGTAAACAACATATATATCTCCAACGATTACGAAACTGTAGCTGAAGCACATAAGGAATCAGAAACATATGACGAGAATTCCAGTAGAAATAAGAAAACATTCTTACTTGCAAACTGAAAACACTGAACAACAAACAAGGAATAGAAATGAAACTATGGCATGGAAACTTACTCCGAAACGATGAAAGTTAGAAGCGTAGGTCGAATTGTGAACCAAACAACAACAACAAGTAGCAACCGACGAACTGGAGAAGAAGAAGCACTCACCGAACCAGTAAACAATGTATGTAGCTTCAATGATGATGAAATTGAATTCCAAGGCTAGAAGAAGGATGAAACATACAATGCCTATTCAACTGGCGGTGGACAACAATATTGTCCAAATTCACTGCAACATTGTATGGAAATTTTCGAGGAAAAATGTACTTCGAGAAGCGTATTTAGATAAACATGTAAGGTTGTTAGGTTGTCTAAGGGCCTCGCGGTATGCAAACATTTAAGCTTTCAGGCATGTTTGAGGACCTCGCATCATGTAAACATTTAAGTTGTTAGACCTATTCAAGCACCTCAAAAAAAGTGTCCATACATTTAAATACAAATACAAAGGAGTAATAATAATAATAGTATCACAAATAAAAAAATAAATCACAATACAAGGTTATAGACTTTGGAATTATCGATCACTATAAACCTTGGATATCTAAACATTTCAATATGATTAGTACAAATAAAAAAAGTACTTTACATGATAAAAATTTGGATATGGAAACATATAATTCATTGGGAATAGCGAAGCTCGGAATAAGACCTCAACTCTATCATCCAATCAGATCATAAAATATATAGTTTTTTTTATTATATAAAAAATAATGCTTTTAGTTCTCTATGTTGAACATTAGAAAGTATGCAAAAATTTGTGGTCAAACGAAAAAATAATATAAATTCAACGAATTATCTATTGCTATAGTCCCTCTATGCCTTCAACAGGGACTAATAAGATCTGGTTAGTTTCCACCTATTTGTTATCAATCATTGTTTACGATTGAGCTACCTTCATGCATGATCGATAGGTTTTGTTTTTCATTTTCTTAGCATTTCAATGATAATGTTAAAAGCACACTTCTTCATTGTCTTGTCTTTATTTGGATTTGACTTTACTAACTCAAGTTAGAAAGATTGTGTTGTTTTCCAATGTTTTAGAAATATGTCTTAACCCTCACGTAAAATCATTTTTCCTAATCTTTTTTTATGTAATAAACTAGTTAATCTGTTTTCCCTATTTTTGAAAAGTTTCTTCGAAATTTGTGTTAATCATCATTATTGTTCTTTACATAATTCATAGCAAATGTTTGGCTTCGTGTTCATTTGTTTGGAAAGCTAGGTGACAAAGGAATGGAGAGTTGCCAGCTATTTGTTATTCAACATTTCGATGATTGAACTCACCTCCTCCAAGATCTAACATAGGTGGATTGAACGAACAAGAGACTCTGTTGCAGTCAGATTTGATAAGTTATCAAGTTGGAGCCTCCTTCGACATCCAGGTGCTTCCATAATGGAAAGTGAATTCAGCGCTATGATGAGTGTGGATGACGAGGAACACCGGGAGAGGTCAGGTTTCCTTGCATTAGTTGATGAGATCAATAGGCTTAATGACACCATCCGGCGGTCAGGTGCTAACATTAATGTGAGGGTAAATGATGGTGAGTTACCTTTGGAGTTTTTCTCTTTGCATTCCTCCGAAAACATTCTGGAATGACATCCTCTGCAAGATGTTGAAGGGTTTATTGTAGGTAATTGAGTTGATAATCCTTTTTTGAAGATGGATTAGGGGTTAGGAGGGGTGGCTAAGGTGATTCTGGGGGTTAGGAGGGGTGGCTAAGGTAGTTGTCTTATTAAAAAAGAAAGAGCTTTCTCTAGATGACACAAACATTACTTTCCATGGGCTTCCACTTGTTCATTGCATAGATAATGAGGTTGAACCTACAATTACAATTAAAACTGTTGTCCATGGTCTTGGAAGAATACATCCAATAAATGGTCTTATTGATACTATTTTGCAAATTGCATTGCACCTTTATAAGGCCACTAAGTATCTCCCGGGACAAGTTATTCAAAGAAGTGAATTTTCCTTTGTTGTTATATGGCTATGGAGACCTTGATGACATTACCAATGCTTGTCTTACCAAAAAATTGTTCAATGAGAACTATGCTTGTCTTACCAAAAAATTGTTCAATGAGAACTATGCTTGTCTTACCAAAAAATTGTTCAATGAGAACTGCAGCACAAATAACATGCTTTCTCCTATCTTATAAAAATTCTTTTTGGAAAGAAATTCAAATTATTATACACCAAATGTCAATCTATCCTTGGATTTTGACATGAAAGAGTGAATTAAAAGAAACAAAATTGCTTATAAGAGATTCTAAGACCAAACAAAAGATAGACATAATATTGAAATCTTTAATTGCATAGCACTATCTAAAAAGTGTGCACATTTCTCTTTGACTAATTGCGATAAACATATTTTGTCTTTGTTATAATCCACTTTAAAGGAATTTCCTTTGAAAGGAGTTGTCGATGGTTTTCTATTTTCAGTTAAGGAATTAGGGTTGTTGACTAATCCAGGTCATTGGGTTAGGGTTTTGGATGTCGTTGGCTCCTATATGTATATTGTTTTGTAAATAATCTATGAGTGTGAATGAATATAGAATATGTTGGTTTTCCCAGTTTGGGTTTCGAGGGGAAATATGTATATGTAATGTGTGTATTTTCCATTGTATCTTTTTTGTTCTTTTACTGAAAATATGTTTGCAGTAAATATTGTAGAAGGTTAAAATCTACAAAATCTTCTATGAGGGAAATCCATCAAAGAAATACTAAGTAGCCAATAAAGAGTCGCCATACCATAAGTAGCCAATAGAGAGACACCATACCTATCCTCTGTTGTTGTTTGCATAAATAGTCGGTTTTTGGAGGAGCCTCTATTGATAAAGGTGTTGTGGAGAATATTGTATGTCAGATATGAGTCACTGTTGTGGGGGTAAAAGCCACTACACGAGGGAGAGAAAGGGTGTTGGATGGTGTGCCCATAATTGGTGTTGTTTGCATAAGGGAAAATCAACCATAATTTGAGGTCATCCCATTGCTTACAGATAGAAAAGTGTCTCATGTGAGAGACAATTTACAAGTGGCAAGTTAAAACCCTACACATACCCTTGGTAAGGTGAGCCCCGTGATACATGATGTGTTTTCTAATTATTTGTGGCATGGGTTTCAAGTCAAATATGCTATAGTGTTGTTGGCATTGGGTCTTGGTTGATTTATTGGATATATTTCTTATGCATGTTGGTGATGATGAAATTGGTTTGTAAAACTTTTTTGATGAGACTATATTGATACAATAATTGATCTCAAAAGGTAAAAGTAAGTGAAAATCAAAGTCAAGTCAAACATTGTAAGAGTCTGTACCAAAGTGAAACTGTTTTCTAAGATAGTCATATATCAAGTCAACATGTCTAGGTTAATAAGAGATCATTATTGTGAATGAGAAGTTTTGTAAAATTTGTTGGTTTGAGAAGTTGGAGGTGAATATTCGATGTTACCCGACACCTCAATTTAGTTTATGACGTCATCTTAAGATGTTTTGAAAATAACAAGTATGTCATGTCAGTTTTTATAAGTATGGGTAGAAGAAACATGAGTAATTATTGTAATGGCATTTAGTTTGGCCAACTATTATCAAAATTTTGAGAGTCTGTGTTGGAACTGGCCATTCCAACAATAGACAAGTTTTATTTATATGAAAAATTGAGTAATGGACATTATTATGTTAACAAGAAGAAAACAGAGAAAAAAGATGAAGAAGACGCAATTTAGCAAGAAAATGTACTCGAGAAGCCACAAAGACATGAGCAACATAGAATCCTGTGAAGAAGTTCAAATAGTTCAGGGATTTTTGTGTGTAAAGACATGTTGTATGAGGCAACAAAGAAATTGTATGACGAGGCCAGCATAGAGAGGCACTGGGGAAACTAAACCAATATGTTTTGGTATAAGTCATTGAAGAATGTGTAGAATGGTAAATGAATGAAGGTCGATCAATATCAAGAAAGTGCACATATTGTGAAATTGATTTTCGGGCAAGAGGATGAGGTGACCATGTGTGAGTAGTCGACCTTAAAAAATTGTGAGGGTTTGTTTGATTAATGGAAATAGTGAATTTATATCTCTGTTATTCTGTGATTTTCTGTCAACAACTCTACGCTTGAAGATGGGTATTTTATCTTGTGCATATCGTGTAATGGTAAATCGTGGTTTTTTTCTTATGGCCTCCATTGTGAACCCTAAAATTGAACTGACATGGAGTTAGACTTGATTTTTCTACGACATGTTAACTATTTGCAAGCCTGAATAGTAACTTCGATGATGTTCTAAAATTGTTGCGACCTAAATAGAAGTTTCTTTGGTATTTTTCGTGAACTCTCACGACCTGAGCGTGCAAGTTTGTTGATGTGGTGTGAATAATGTTCCCTTAACCTGTGTCCATAACGAATTGACCTGTCCAACAAAGATTCTAATGAAGAATGGATGAAATGAAGCCCTAATTTTGAACGTTTTTTACCTGCAACTCGCGGCCTTCACTTGCTCGTAGTCTCCATGGCCTCTAAGTTTTTTGTTCGTACATTGACTACTCCTAGAATGAAATCCAATTTTCAATTAGTTAGTGTTTAATAATCATGATTTACAATGGGTGATGTTCCTCCTCACACTCATGCTGGAGAAATGTATCTATAGAGGAAGGCAAACAAATGTGCAACCAATAGTTTAAGCGACCACCGCCCTCTAACTTGAAAGTTTTCTTGGAGCCACCCCGACCAGGTGGTGTTTGGAGCATCGGTTCCAAACCTCTGGGTATACTTTTACATGGTATCATCAAAATTTATATCAACATCGTGATCAACATCATGTACATGTTCCTTAACAAGATTTTCTTTCCTATTAGCATTAACCCAAATATCACCTCTTACAAATGTAATTGGTTTACAATAATTAGGAATATGAAAAAGGTTATTATGATCGTTTTCATGTCCCAAGCCATATTGGTTTCGTTTAATGGATTATGTCTTTTACGTCCATCTCCTTGTTTCTTGATCTTCTTGATCTTTATGGTTTTCTTCATTATGTTCTTTCCCTAGTTTCTATTATGTGGTATCAGAATGGGTCCTGATAACGTATCCAAGTATTCAATATGTAACTCATGGTATGAAACCTCATGAGTGTCAATGAAGATCCAATTGAAAAACTTGCCAAAAGTGGATGTTGAAAACAAAGTTGATAAATTGAAGGTTTAGAATGAGGATCAAGTTGAAAATATAGATAACTTTGTTAAACTGTGGGAAGAATTACAATTTAAACGAAACAAATATGGCTTAGGATATGAAAAGGACCATGATAAATTTTTTCATATTCTTAATTATTGCAAACCAATTACATTTGTAAGAGTTGGTCTTTTGGTTAATGCTGCTAGGAAGGAAGAACTTGATAAGGAACATGTACAAGATGCTGATAAGGTTGTTGATACATATTTCAATGATGATACTATTGTTGAGGATATTGAGGATAATATAGGTATTCAATATTTTTTGGTTGATGATGCTCAATTGGACGAATAACATGTACTGTATCGACATTATCACCAAGTCGACCATGTTGAGTTAAAATGTTTTGATATCCGCCCATGTATTTTTTGTGGGAAGAAAAACCATGTCTCGGAAAGGTGTTGGAAGCAACTAAAGATTAAGAGGAAACGAGTATATTTTGAATGGTTAGGGACTTGGTGTTGGAGTTTGGAAGATAACTTATTGGAACGATAACTTATTAGAACGATCTTATTGACGAGTTTATACACAAGTGCAGCCATACTTGATCCAGATTATTTTCGACATGAAATGAGAGCGGAGATATAATAAAGAAATGAACATAGATATTGCAGATATTCAATGATATAACAGAAATGTATCAGAGATGCAACCATAAACACAGATATAGAGTAATACACGATTTCTATTAATCAAAGAAATGTACATAGAATGTAAAAATACAGAGTGAAAGACACGCTAGAATGGTGGCAGCTTATCTCTGAGAAGAGATGTGACGGCTACTCGCATTTGCAAGAAGATGGTTACAATGAGGCTCTGAAGGCCCTTTTACAATAAACGGGAATGCCAAAAGTCTTAGACATCCAAAAACCTAACCCTAGGATATGAAGCGCCAAAATTCATGTGGGCCCCGTTTGGGTAAGTTGGTGCATCAACTTCCCGGGGTCGTAACTTTTGCATACGATCTTCGTTTTAGGCGTGTGATAGTTCGTTGGAAAGGTATCGTTGAGGAGATTCATTTTGGGGGCTCAATCATGCCTTTGACTATCATTGAGAACCTCGATCTCAAAAATACCTCATTTAGGCCCTCAAAATGGCCTCGGAAGTTAAAACATGCTAAAAATAGTAAATTGCCAAAATTGCCAGAAAGTCGTTTTCAGCCATTTGGAAAAGGTGGGTGGCCACCGATATCCACCTGGATCAATCCTCCCTCCTTAGGAAGCAATGGTATCCATTGCGTTGAGTTCTCGGGGGAGAGGGGAAAGCGATTGCTGAATCTGAATCTTGGTGATCTACTTGCCTTGCTGGAGATGTGGCGTTGCTCAGTTTGTGGAAATATGTCACGAACCTGTTGCGGTTGAGGCTGATCAACAAGTCGAGATACATGAGAGGACGATGCATAGAAGTAATCTTTGCACTTTGTTGCAGCCTTGTCGACCTTCTTCTGTTGGATAGAAGGTGCTTGAGGCAAGGCTGTAGTGGTTGTAGTGTCCTTTTGTTCTCCTTTTGAACAGATTGTGAAGAAGCTGAATTTTGCAGTATGAGATACTACCTTGCGACACTTTTTAGGTTGAACAGTAGTGGGAACTACCTCTGGTATTCTGTAGAGATGACCCCCCAAAGTGACAATAAAACTACGAGGTCGAGACTCATAAATAGCATGGCGTCTCCACATATATGGTTGGCCCAAGAGCACATCACAGACATCGAGTGGGGCAACATCACATAAAACCTCATCCTTGAAGGGTTGGATGCCATATGATAATCGACACTGTTGGCTGACACGGAGATCTAGTCCTTGGCGAAGCCACCCAATGTTGTATGGCTGCGGGTATGGTGTTGTCGACAATCCCAACTGTTTGACGACCTCTGTTGAGATGAGGTTCTTCTGGCTTCTGCTATCAACAATAAAATGCAGCGGGGTCCCCTTCACCCACATCTATGAATGAAAAAGGCTCTCCCCTTCTTCAGGATTTGTTGGTTCTTCTGGTTGAATTGCTGTGGTTGCGACAATAGCAGTGGGGTCTATGTTGATGATCTGTCTTTTACCATTATTTTCATAATCAGATTCTGAATCAAGGTTTGGCTCCTTGTCTTTGACCTCGTCCACCAATGACTATTTTGAGCGATATTCATCGGTATTGTGCTAAGGGCTTTTGTGGAACTCGCACCATTTTCTGGTGTCCTTCTTTGTCTTCCCGTGACCCTTCTTTTCCTGTGTCTTGGACTAGTTTTCGGGAGACTGTTTGTTCGGGCCGTCTTTGTCATACTTTGGTTGTTACGGATTTGTAGACCCAAATTCTCGTTTGTTCTGGTACTTAAATTTCTGCTCAATTTTAACAGCATATCGATAAGCAGCACCGAGTGATGAGATGTACAGAAAGTCCATTTCAGTTTGGATGTATCTGTGTAGAGCCCCATGGAATTTCATAACCAAATGTCGCTCGGAGGCTTTGATACCCAGCTTGGTGCGCAAGGTATAGAACTATGAGTCCAGAAGAAGTCTCTCCTAGGGTCTCTTTGAATTCCATTCGTCTGTCGGGAACTGAGGATGTTGTTGTATTTGTTCTGGATTACAGTGAGTCAACTCTTAGTCATTATGTATTGGATAGGATTATTTATGATTTGGTTCCTCCTTTGGATAAGTCATCTAATCCTATCCCTATTTCAACTTTTTTGGGAAAAATTCAGGTGGTAAGTCAGTCAACCAAAGGGATTTCCAGGGATACTCTTGGGAGAGGGTATATTGTTGTTCTTGATCCTATGTGGTCATGGGGCCTGGGGTTTTAAGTTTCGCCTATCAAAACTAGAAGTGCTCACCAAAAGGCAGGGGCTAGCAGTTCTTGTCTAAACACTTTAAATGCTACTATTAATGATTTAGGGGTGCTTAGAGGCATGAAAGCCATGGAAAGGGATAAATCATGATCCTTCTCTCCCTAAACATTAAAGGGGTAGGAGCACTCCTGAAACTGGCCTCCCTTCGTAGACTTATGTGAAAAACAAATCCAAACATTATCTTTCTTCAAGAAACGTTGGTAGCAACGGAAAAGGAAAGATTATTTTTGAATAAGATAAGACCTAATTGGATGGTCTGTGTTGTTAGTGTTGTGGGTACTTCTAGTGAACTTATAGCTTCTTGGGATTCAAAATATTTTACTCTTGATCCTTTTCTTACCAGTGGTGGTTTTTTTTGTCAGACATTTCTCTTTTGGACAATAGAAAGATCATTCTACTAAATGTTTATGGGCCCTGTCAGGATCGCAAAGCTTTTTGGGATTATTTGGATGGTTCTGGTTTGTTACCACACAAATACTTAATTATTGTTGGTGACTTGAATTTCACGACCTCTTCCGAGGAGATTTGGGGACTTTCAGTACACGTTGACTCTCTGGTCGGGTATTTTAAATCTCTTTTTATAAATAACATCTTAGTGGATATAGTTCTGGATGAGGTTGTGTCTACATGGAGGAATGGGAGGTCTGGCGATGATAGTATAGCAAAAATACTTGATCTTTTTTATGTTGTGAAGGACCTCATGACTTCCACTCTGAGGTATAGATCTTGGGTTGAATTTCCTTACTTGTCTGATCATGCTCCAATCTTTCTAGATTTTGGAGCTGGGATTCTGATGGTTGCATACCCTTTTAAATTAAATCTAGATTGGATGAATGATGACTCCTTTGTTGAGTTGGTTCGAGATGTTTGGATTGATCTGTGTCTTCTACTAATTATAGGAGCACAAAGGAGATTGGTTGGGAAGCTTTCTCTTTTAAAAGCTCATGTAAAACAATGGGACAAGGAGAAGTGGCTTCAGGATCAATTAGAATTGGCTAATATTGAAGAGGTCATTGATGTCAACTATAAATAGGCAGTGCAGGGATCATTTTCTGATGTTTTGGCTCATGCTTTGTGCACTCTTGAAGTGGATAGGAAGAAATCATTATTGGCAGAGGAATAAAGGTGGCAACAAAAGAGCAAGGTCATATGGATTAAAAATGGTGATAAGAATACTAAGTTTTTTCACTGCTTCACAAGTTATAGAAGAAACAAAAAATACATTTAGGAGGTTAAGGATGAAAATGGGGGCACCCATTTGGGACAACAAGCCATCAAGGACGAAGCTATTAAATATTTCAAGTCTTTTTTTAGTGAAAGAGGTCAGAATGTTATCGAAGACCAGATCAACTCGATTAGGCTTTTCAAAAACTTTGTGACTGAGGATGATGTTCATACCCTAGAAAAGGCAGTATTGAAGGAGGAAATCTATGACATTCTAATGGGTTTCTCCAGAGACAAAAGCCTCAGCCCCGATGGATGGACAGTTGAATTTTTCTTTAAGTATTTTGAGTTGGTTGGAAAAGATTTGATAGAAATGGTTGAGGATTCAAGAGTCAGAGGGGAGGTTATCAGCTCGATTAACTCAAATTTTCTGGATTTGATTCCCAAAGTTAATGGTCCTTCTTCTTTCAATGATTTTCGGCCAATTGCGCTTTGTAACTTATGTTACAAGATCATTGCTAAAGTCATAGCAAAGAGAATTAGGCCAATTCTGTCTAGAGCACTTTCTGAAGAGAAGATGGGTTTTCTCAAAGGAAGACAAATACTGGATGCAATCGGTACTTCTCAGGAGTGTCTTCACAATATTGAAAATAAAAAAACTTCAAGCCTTAATCTCGAAACTTTATTTAAAAAAATCCTATGACTGTACCAATTGGGATTTTCGAAGATTAATTTTTCTACAAAGTGGTTTTGGGCTCTCAACAACTAATTGGATTGTGGCTTGTGTCACTTCTACATCCTATGCTATATTGATTAATGGAGAGGCTTCCAATTTCTTCAAGAGACAGCGCTGCCCAGGACGCTTTGATGGAGATCAGAGCCACACTCTTTGGTTGGACAACGCTGCCATCTGATGAAGGAAATTTCCGCCAATAGATCACTGTTTGATCGCTGCCATTGTTGAGATACAGTGGCCTGCCATTAAATTGGAAGTCTTGGTTTATGCCATGATATATGAAGTCACTAATTTTTTAGGGAGCCGCCCATCCACTTGCTGACAAAGGAGTCACTGCCAGAACTGACTGTCGTCATCCACTTGCTGGAAAAGGAGTCACTGCCAGAACTGACTGTCGTCACATAGAGAAGCTGCCAGCAAATAGATTGAGCCGTTCCCACAGACCTATAGCAAAGAAGTCTTGGATCTAGAGCGCCCAGACCCACTCAGCATGCTGCAGTTACAAAGACCACGTTGTTCAAAACTTTGTCCCTGAGCTCTCAAAATTAACTGTGCAATTTCTTGTCATAAGATTAACACTGTGATACTCTTGACATATAAAACTCACATTTATAGTTTCAGTGCAGAATCAAGAACTTATAGGCTTGGGAAGAAACAGAGAAAAAGTATTTTCAAAGTGTTTGAACACAGCATAATTCATAAATACTCATAAATATTCAATACACAAATACTTAATATATTACCAACTTTGATGTTGAGCCTTTTTTACAAAATACTATGCAGAGCTTTGGCTCCAACAACTTCTGCAAACTTTCAGAAACAGAGATTGTGCTCTCAGACTTCTCCAACTCCTTTCACAGTTGTTGTTGCTTCTAACTATCAACAATTCTATATCGACTCTTTACAGACTCAAAAAATATATAAACTAAGACTGAGACATCATGTAGAAGATAACCGACTCAAACATTTAAGACACGAATAAATTCTATTGACTCTATTTGAATAATAGAGTTCGAGAAAGATAGCCCCCGGGGGGGCATCTCAATTGGCAAGTGCCGTGAAAATGAAGTTCCATGAGGTTTCGAGTTCAACTCCCCCCGACTTACAATGTGTGCCGCATATGGGGCCTTGTGGGCACACCTGGAGGTTATAGTGGTAATACTTGGATAACACGGCCACGTGTAACGCGAGCACGTGCCCAAAAGAGTTCGAGAAAGATTAAAGATCGACTCATTAATAACACTCCTTCTTGTCGTGACACACTGTAAAAACACGCTTTCTTGTCGTGACAGACAAAGTTGGCGTAAATGTAAAACTCGTGACTTATAATTAATATCTCAAACACTCCCCCTTAATTATAAGTAGGTGGGATTACAAGACACAAAATTTACATCCAAAACTTAAATTGACATGAACTATCAAATATATGTGATTGCATCAAATCCTAAACAACTGTGCATGCTCTGAAATGCATCCCTTGCCAAAGCTTTTGTAAATATATGTGCAATTTGTTCCTTAGACCTACAAAATTCTAGGAAAATTTCTTTGTTATTCACCAATTCTCTAATAAAATTATCTACCTTGTATCAATGTGCTTGGTTTTCTTGTGAAACACATGGTTCTTGGACAACGCAATGGCAAAGTTGTTATCATAGAATACTGTAGTAGGTTCTCGTTGTTCCTGCAAAAAATGCTTTAACATTCTTCTCATCCAAACAACTTCACAAGTTGTGCTTTTAGTTGCAACATACTCAACTTCAACTTAAGAAAGAGTCACAATGGGATGCTTCCTTGATGCCCATGACACTATACATGTTCCAAAATGAAATGTGTACCCATAGGTACTCTTCCTATCATCTATGCTTCCTCCACAATCATTGTCAGTGTATCCAACAAGTCTAAAATTTTCTGAAGTAGAATACATAATGCCAAAGTCTTTCGTTCCATTCACATATCTTAGAATTCCTTTACTCATCTTCCAATGGAATTCGTTTGGAGTTTCCATGAACCTTGAAATCAGGATCACTCCATACATAATATTAGGCCTTGTTGCTGTCAAATACATAAGTTTGTCTACCAACCTTTTAAACAGAGTGGGATCCCCTTTAGATCCTTCATCTTCCTTGCTCAAATTCAATCCTAATATGTCAGGTGTTGGGGCTTCTTTGGAATTTATCATGTTGAATTTTTTCAAGATTTCATTTGCATATTTAGATTGTGAAATAAATATACCATCTTTGGACTCGTAAACTTTAATGCACATAAAATATCTCATAAGCCCCAATTCAGTCATTTCAAACTCATCCTTCATGAGTGACTTAAATTCTTCTATGCTAAAATCACCTGTAAAAATCAAATCATTTACATATAAGAAAACAATTAGCACATTATCTTTTTGATTGGCATTGATGTATAGTGTTGGCTCACAATAACTTCTTTGAAATCCATTTTTGAGTGAGGTAGGAATCTATGCAATTGTACCAAGCTCTAGGAGCTTTCTTTAATCCATACAGTTCCTTCTTCAATTTGTATACTTTGTTTTCTTGTCCTGGTATCTCATAGCCTTGTGGTTGTTCCACACATATTTTTTCTTCTAAATGACCATTCAAAAATGTTAACTTTACATCCATTTGATAAATAGGCCATTTATTATGCGCAACAATAGCCAACATAGTTCTGACTATGTCCATCCACACAACAGGCACAAATGTTTCATTGAAATCAATTATGGGTTGTTGTGTAAAACCCCTTGCAACTAACCTCGCCTTGTGCTTCTGCACATTTCCATCTATGTCCTGCTTAGTTTTATAGATCCACTTGAAACTTATCACATCCTTGTCCTCAGGTACATCTATCAATTTCCATGTCTGATTGTTTTCTATGCGTTTAATTTCTTCATCCATGGCTTGTGCCCATACATCATCCTTGACAACTTCTTCAAAGGTTAATGGATCATCTATTTTTGAAAACAGAGCAAAGGATGAGAATGAATTTGTTGTATCAACATTGTATATGTCACGCAGACTTCTTGTTTTCCTTAGTAACAGACTTGCTAATGTTGGATCTAGAGATGTAGAACTACTCAGACTACTTGTTGGAGTCTATTGCACTCTAGGTGTGGATTGTTCACCTGTAGATCTCACTGGAGTAGTTTGTGTTGTGATTTGTGTTGCAGTTCCAGGAGTGGAAGGAAATGCACTTTGATTTATAATTGGTGTTTGAACCACTTCATCCTCCATGAAATCATGCCCAATGGCATCAAGAATTTCAACTGTCATTTCTATGCTTCCATTCCATGCTTCATTCTCCACAAATTGAACATCACAACTAATTATAATTTTTCTTGCAATAAGATCATACAATTTGTATGTTTTTGTATCTTCAGAGTACCCAACAAATATACATTTATGTCCTTTGTTATCTAAATTCTTTCTCAACTCATCTGGAACATGTGCGTATGCAACACAACCAAAAACTTTTAAGTTCACAACATTATGCTTCATACATGTCCAGGCTTCTTGAGGAACTTTGTTTTTCACACTATTTGTTGAACATTTGTTCATGATGTAAATCGTAGTTGCTACTGCCTCAACCCAATATTCATTTGAAAAATCTTTTGTTGCCAACATATTGTGCGCCATTTCCATGATGGTTCAATTCTTCCTCTCTGCGACATCATTCTGTTGTGGTGTATACCACACAGTGAATTGCTTGTTAATGCTATGAACTTTACAAAATTTTTGAAAATATCTTGAAACATATTCACCACCTTTGTCAGCTCTTAGAACCTTGATGTAATAACCACTTTGCTTCTCTCCAAGTGATTTGACCTACTAAAAACAACCAAATGCATCGAATTTATGTTTTAGAAAATAAATCCATGTTTTTCTTGTGAAATCTTCAATAAATGTAAGAAAATAGGTAATGCCTCATATGAATGGTGTTTGCATTGGTCCATAGATATCTGAATGTACAATTTCTAGTGAATCTTTTTCTCTATATGAATTTCCAAATGGAAATGACTCTCTATGTTAGTTTCCAAAGATGCAGCCTCAACATATTCTTTCTGATTTTTCAATTAATGGAAAACCTTTCACCATATCCTTTGTATGTAGCAATTTCAGACCTCCAAAGTTTAAATGTCCAAATCTGAAATTCCACAACTAGGAATCATTCTTCACTTCATATTGGAATGTTGCTTGCAACTTTGCGCAATTTTCTCATTTTTTCTTAGAACTACACGCACTACTTTTTTCTTCCTTGGAACAACACGCACTTACTTCTTCACTTTCTGCTTTAAATGCAATGTCAAAGTTCATATATTTTTATTCATAGACAACTTGCGTTGTTTTTCTCTTCATGGATGGCTTAAATGTCAATGGAAACATTCTATTGCTTGTCATTTGAATTTTTATGATGAGCTTATTGCTTGGATATCTGTCCAAAATCACATAGTGATTATCTTCCATATAGATTCTATACCTTTTTTGTAACAATTTCCTTATGCTCATCAAGTTATGTTTTAGGCCAACAACATAATATACATCAGGCATAACCTTTTGCTCCCCCTATTTAGTTAAAATGTTAATATTGTCTTTACCCAAGACAATGACTTGGATATTGGTTCCAAGTGTCACTTTAGTTTGGACTGACTTATCCAAACTAGAAAACAATTCTAAGTTTCATGTCATGTGATTATTACAGCCCGAGTCTAAATGCCATATGTCACATGGACTTTCTTGAGCAACATTGCATTCAACTGGGGAAATTATAGGCATCTCTTCAGCGCGTGCCATAAACATAGGGTGAGATGGAGTATTTTCACTGTTTGACTTATCTTGACCTTGCTTGTTCTAATTATATTGTCTCTTCCTGCATTCATATGCATAATGTCCATACCTTTTATAGTAATGGCCCTGAATCTTTGATTTGTCAAATCTCTGACCACTTGGTTGACTAGTATTTTGATTTTGACCTCTACCACCAGTATTTGCAAGACTGCTATTGTGTCCTCTAGAAGAACTCCTTCCTCTACCTCTAGAGTTATCTCTCCCCCTTTGTCTTCCATAGCTTATAGATGACTGTGTGGAAAATGCATTTTCTAATGACATATTTGAACTATTTATTCTGTGTTCATGACTAATGAGGGAGGCTTGCAGTTCATTTAGAATAAACTAACTCAGTTCTTTGTTCTTTTCTAAAGTCACAACAAAAGAATCAAATTTAGGAGGACGACTCCTAAGTACCTTCTCAACCACCTTCCTATCCTCTATGGTTTCTCCATGAGACTTAATCTGATTTATCAGGCCAATAACATGGGTGTAAAAGGATTCAACTGAATCTAAGTCTTTCATTGATAAAGTTTCAAAATATCCTCTAAGAATTTGTAATTTTGAGGTCTTGACTTTGTCCATACCTTGATAAGAAGTTTGTAATATGTCTCATGCTTCCTTGGCTTGCTTTGTTGATGCAAATATTGGGAGTATGCTCTCATGCATGGCTTGATGTGTGTAAAACATTGCCTATCCATCCTTATTCCTTCAATATTTCAACGCATCCTTCTCAGCTTGTATGAGAGCATTGTATGTTGCCTGATCTGCTAGTTCCAAATAACCATTTTCGACTATCTCCCACACATATTGACCCCAAAATAATTCCTTCATGGTCAAGGACCATAACTCATAATTTTTACCTATAAAAGTGGGAGGTTGCAAATTTGAAGTATAAGCCATAATCTTAAATTTCAACAATCACCTTAAAACATAGATGCTGCTCTTGAAACCTACCCTGATAAACCTACTCTAATACAAGATCTTGGATCTAGAGTGATCCGAAATCGGATCTAGAAGCCTGATAGGGATTGAAAAATGCTCAAAAATTAAAGTTCTTGGAATGCGACGAAACCTGTGCCATTGCGTCCGGCTCGTCTTCCTGATTCCGGTGGTATATTTACTTCATCAAACAGAGTCCGTATGGAGGAGATATCGCGTTCTGTCCGAAAAGTCAAACAGGGAAAAAAAGGGGATGACTGTACAGTCCGTATAGTCCACGTGTCATGTCCGTACAGCTGACATGGCAGGGTCGTACAACTGACGTGGCGGCTTCAGAAGGCGACACGTGGCAGACCGTACGGAGGACACGTGGCATCACCAGGATGCGACACGTGTCAGGTGAATTTGGATTTATCGTCGTACGGTTGGACCAGTACGGAAGTGACACGTGTCACCACTCACAGGGTGACACGTGGCAGGCTGACATCAGCGGATGACGTGGCAGGCTGACAGGGCGTACGGCATGCTGACACAGCAGGACACGTGGCAGTACGACAGTTTGACAGGTGGCGTACGGCGGGCTGATGTGGCACACACGTGGGCCAATGACAGGCCGACACGTGGCACGTTTCGATTGGTTGGTAAGGGTGCTACGTGGCCCAGTCAAGGGCTGCCACGTGGCACCCTGTCATTGGTTTAGAGGTTCTGTGTAAAATTGTTTGGCGTCGGCGGGGGTCGAACCGATGACCTCCCGGCAGGGCAACGGTCTAACGAATCGGGCTAGCCACATGGCCGGCGGGCAGTACTTGTTATGGAAACGGCATAATTTATATTTAAATGCAGATGTATGTTATATGGCGGGAGGAAAGGGTCGGGGCTTAGCCCCAGCCCTCGGCACATATAGAACCATGCACCATATAACCACATACAATATGACCAGGAGTCATTACAACGTGCGCGGACGGGATGAGAATTAGCCCCCGGTTCACGAGCGGGTTACCATGCGACCGGGAATAAAGGAGTTAGCGCCAGGCGGGAGTTTAGGACTGTTGGGCCACGGGCCTATGACAGCGCCGAAGAACCCGGAGCCAGGGCTAACGAGAAGGGGCCAGCGCGATGGCGCTTGGCCACATGCCAACCATACGACCGCAACAAAGGGGCGCGCGCACGGGCATTGGGGGATTGCACCCAATTTGCCCAATAACATTATAAAAGTGGGTTTTATTGTAACCAAATTGGTTTTTATTATTTATTATGCCTATTATTAGTGGATTTCTTCCATTTTTGGGGGATATTGGGCATTTTTGGAGGCCAGATTCTTGGAGGAAGTTGGGGATGTGAAACCAACTCCCTTGCTATATAAACCAGGCCTGTTTGAGGCCAATGGATAGTCATTTAGAGCAGAGTTATGCTGAAGGAAAGCCAAGCCAAAGTCAGTTTGATGCAGTGAAGCCTTGAGGTGGAAACGCTGTCGGATCGTTTCTGGGAGCTTGGAGCATCAGTTTTGCATGCCGTTTCTTTCATTGGGTTCTAGAGATCTGGGAGAACAAGACCAGATCAGTCTTGTAGCCTTTTGGCATTGCTGAGATGTAATTTTGAGCACTTGAGCAGAAATAAAGAAGCCTCCCCCACAGGAAAAAGGCCCGGAGACGTAGGCAAACATTGTGCCGAACTCCGTTATCAACCTGCGTTGTTATGGTTTGCTGTCATTTATTTATTTCAGATATGCATATGTGTATTTGAATGGCATAATCCTCTTCTTTCTTCATTCTTTCAATAATTTCTCAAAATGGTTAATTAATTCATGCAAGTAAAACTCAACCATAATCAGTCAAAAGATCTTACGGATCATAGAGTGTGCATACTCACTCAGCGCATTGCAGTTACAAAGACTGTGTGGTTCAAAAATTTGTCGACGAGCTCTCAAAACTTATTACATAGAGTCTCAGACTGCACATTGTGATAATAACACTAATAAATCAATTTCTTGTCATAAGATTAACACTGTGCTACTCTTAGCAGTTAAACTCACATGTATAATTTCAGTGCAAAATCAAGAACTTATAAGCTTCTGCAGAAATAGAGAGAAGGTATTTTCAAAGTGTTTGAACACAACAAAACTCAAAAATACTCATAAATATATCAATACACAAATACTTAATATATTACCAACTTGGATGTTGCATGCTATTTACAAAACACTGTGTAGAGCTTCGGCTCCAACAACTTCTACAAACTTTCAGAAACAGAGCTTGTGCTCTCAAAATTCTCCAACTCTTTCACAATTGATGTTGCTTCTAACTATCAACAATTCTATATCGACTCTTTATAGACTCGAAAAATATATAGACTAAGACTGAGATTTCTTGTAGAAGCTAACCAACTCAAACATTTAAGACAAAAATAAATTTGACTGACTCTATCTGAATAACAAAGCTCAAGAAAGATTAAAGATCAGCTCATTAATAACACTTATGCTTGTTGTGACAGACTTTAAAAACACGCCTACTTTCCGTGATAGAAAAAGTTGGCGTAAACGTAAAACTCACGACTTATAATTAATATCTCCAATAAGAAGGAGCCACGACGCAGAGGAATAGAGGCGAGAGGTAAGGAGAATGGCTCATAGACTGCTTAGAGACACAAAGGTCGATGGTTGGGAGTTCTCTAGGGACGATTTTAAGGGTGGAAATTTATTTTAAAATATAGAAACCTTGGCGAATGTTATTAATCCTTCATATGCCAACTATAAAATGTTTGCGATATTTTGTAAAAATATTCAAATTTCTAAGGATTTTTTATAATTTGTATAAAATTTTGGCGATTTTTAAGGTAAAATAATTTTATCCTATAGAATTTGGGCCAATCATTTTTAGAATAAAGAATTTTTTTTGGGAAAAACCTTGGAAAATTAGCTCATGAGTGAAATTTAGCCCCTAAAATCATCCCTGGAGCACTCTGATTTCCCCATTGTATGTGAGTTCTTCCTCCGTGATAACCCTTATGTGTGAATGACAAAGACAAATTTTGACAAAGAGTGTAAAATTTTCACCAGACCATTTATATTTTTGAGGTAGAGACCGAGTCATGATGCAAGGTACAAAAAAAATGGAGGTTTTACAAACATGTTGTACACTCAAAAAAATGTATGTCAGGTGTGTCTCTTGTTCCTCTTGAAGATGAGAATATAAAGACTTTGTATGTGGGTGGGCTTGATTCAAGGGTTATTGAAGCTAATCTTAAGGACAATTTATATGCATATGGTGAAATTGAGTCTATCATATTTGTCTTTCACAAAGCATGTGCATCTTTTATATATACAACTAGACAAGGGGTGGAGAAGGAAGTAAAGAACTTGTCCTACAAGCTAGTTATAAAAGGCTTGAGATTAAAGTTGTTGTGGGCTTGAGAGCTATTGTTTCACGACATCAAAGCCAACAACAACCACAGAATAGTCAGGATCAACCACAAAATGGTCAGGATCAGAATGCATGACAGGGTAGACACTTATAGCACTAGAGGGATTGGTTTCAAAATTATGTTGGATAATCTTGTTCCAAAGCTTGTTTCATCATTTAAGAAAGTTAGGGTAGATTATGAGGAATTTGTTAATGTGTCTGAGCACTTTAGACATGTTGAGAAGGCTACTATGGCTCCTTTTGAAAATAAGGCAAAGTTGGAATACAAATAGTGAAAGAGGCGACTGTATTGGTAGTTCAAGTTCCATTTTAGACTAACAAAGTTGAAGAACTTTCTTGGAAGGTGATATGATTCAACAGTTATGGGAATCACTTCCATTCAACATGTAGTAAAGGATTGATTTTGGAATAAGATGCACTGTATAAGTTTTAGCATTGATGTAAAAAGTAGAAGTTATGTAGTAGTCAAAAAGTGATGTAAAAATTTAAAAAGTTCATGTCGAGTCAAGGAGCCAATGCCCAGTCAAATTATTAAAGTGGAGTCAAACTTGAGAGTAAATTTAAGTGAGTAAAAGTTATGTCAAAGTTAAGGTGTGGATCGAAGTATATCAGTTATGTAATGAAGTCTTGCTTGTGTATGAAATGAATGTCAAAGATGGAGACAAAGTTAAATTTCAAAGAAGTCATTAATGTATGATTTTTTGTAGGAAGAATGATGCATGATCAGTGTTGCTTTAGACTCTAACAAGTTGAATATGTAAAATCATGACAATGGTGTGTCAATTAAGTTTTCCAAACCAAAGTCATAGCGGTCTCGTTGGACCTTGATCAACTCCAACAAGAAACATATCGATGAAGAATATTGTAGGTGTAAGTGAAAGATATGAAAGAAGAAGACATAAGGAACACAAGACATACTTGTAATGAAGTACGACAAGAGGAGGAATTTGGAAAAAATGAACGGTGAAAGATAAAGAAGGCAAACTCCAAATGAAAAGGTAAAACAAGAGGTATGCATGATGATGAGATGTAAATGGACTTGTAATATTTGGGCATATGATCGGTATCATGGAGTGATAGTAACCTTTATATTGTTGCAAAGCATTGGAATGTTTTTTGTACCTAAGTTGAAATGTTGTAATTGAGCATATGTGTTGCAGAGGGTGCATGATTGGTTATACTCGACACCGTAAAGTTTTTGTTCCAAGTTGTAAATCTTTTCCATATACAAATTGAATTCCCCAAGTGTTTTGTAAGCCTTGTTGAATTAGGCCTACATGCATTAGTGTGGTAGCACATGTAATCATGTAGAATGTATCCCTCTTATGCGTAAAGAGGATGTATCATAAAATTGTGGAATCAACCACTCAAATATATACAAGGGTGGAAAGTGGACTTGTATCTAAGACTGATGGTGAGTCGAAGAAGTTGAATCTTTGATCAAGGGGGGAATGTGATATGGAGTAATATCAGATCGTGAGTTGGTTGGGACCAAGTTATGATTAAAGGAGAGTTTAACATGTTGTTGAACCATGCAGGTGAAGAGGATTCCTAGAGAACTAACGAGTAAAATGGATAACACCCATGTATCTTGTTGGATGGATTTCTTGGATATTAATGATTAGTTGTTTGTAGGTACAAGATGAACAAGCAGTTCAAGTTAATCAGTTTTGTGTAGGCACAAAAGGAAGAAGAAGAAAGTTTGAGGAAGAATCTCATTAATCCCAAGAGAGTGCGTGCATTGCAAATCCGTTTCCCCATCATGATGGTTAATGGTCAACGAAAACCACTTGTGTGCAAGGTTCGTGGTCAACCGAAAGGACTTGTGTGCAAGGTTCATGGCTAGTCGAAGTTCATGGTTAACCAAAACCACTTATATGCAAAGTTTGTGGTCAACTAGAAACCACTTGGTGTGATGGTTCATGGTAATATGAAACTACTTGAGCATTGTAATGGTTAGGGGTAAGCTGCAAAATCCCATGTGATTTATGATGACGGGAAGCCAATAAAATGAAGTAGCACATTAAATCCTAGCCATATGAAATACAAAATCTAAAGATGATGCAAGACATAGGATGAAGACAACAAAAGATGAGGACATGATTCAATAAAGACTTGATAGAGATTAAAACAAGTACTTGTTAAGGGGGTGTGTTGGAATGTGTAACTCCGACTTGTTTTAATCATGTGTGAGGAGATTATGTTTGATAATTTATTTAGTTATTGAGAGATAGAATCAATCTCTAAATGAGTTGTTTGAGTGTATTATTTAGAAGGTTGTTAGCTAGTTGGTTGTGAGAGATATTCTCTCCAACTTAGTCCCCTAGTTTGGTGTATGGTTGAGATATTCTCTCAACTAGATTGATTGTGTGACTAAGATAGTGTTACTATCTTTAGAACACTTGCTTGATGTATATATAAGTGTGTACTAATTTGCTATGAGATTGATGAAGTCACTTATTCAATAGAGTTTTGTTTGTATCCAACAATTCCTACACCCTCTTATTTTAATTATGTTCTCTATGCAATTTGAACTTAAATGATCATTCCTCCAAGATTACATGAAGTCCGTGACCATATGAAATATTTACAAAGAATGTCAATATTAGTATCAGCCTAACTCATGGATGGTCTTAATGGTTTTTGGTGAGATGATTTTTTTTTTTAATCAAATAATTTTCTAAATGGATGAGCATTCCTATCTTTGTTTGATCCGGTCACATTCCATCTCCATTTTAGGACATCAAATCCTGAATATTGTTATAATATTATATTTCATGGTCAAAACCATATGTGTGGACAAGACAAGCCATTACCCACATACAAATCTCTCAATGTTGCACACGCCTATTTCTAAATTGCTTTCCTTATCCTGCGTCCCCCCAAAATGGAATCTTGTCCATTAACATTGGAGATAGGTCTAGCAAAGTAAGGCTTGGAAAGATCTGAATCTCTTTGCAATGCTCATGATGACTCTTTGTACTTGTACACTTGTTGGCTTTCTAGTTCCTTTAACTGAAATTATTTGAAAAAAATCTTGCTCAAACATTTTGCAACTCATATCTCATAAAGTATTGCAATGGCATGATTATAGAAACACTGCAACTAAGAAATTGAAAAACATAAGCATTTCCTTGCATTTGGACAACATCTATTTATGATATTGTAGCCTCATGAAAAGAAGCCACTATAGAAAAAACAAGTTTTTGTATTCAATGACTGTGTTTTTCTCAGTGCGAATATTTATATTTGGTTAGTATAGGCACATGAATTTGTTCATAAAATTTTCTGTTAAATCCTACAATAATATTCTATAATTTGGACCAAGCATTGATGATGCAAAATTTGAACCATTGATTCCTTTGATCCATGCAACCCACAAGAACATTGGCTACAATAAACCCATTGCTACATCTCATAGATTGCAT
>ML805098.1:132931-170836 GCA_009831015.1 Picea engelmannii | reverse complement strand
AGGTACCGTTATATAATATTCGAATCATCAAATGGCATTTGTTTAAAAGAAATTTGAGTACAATTTTCACGGCTCCCACCTGCGAGTCGAGCAACCAAGACTTAAAAAATATGATCGTACCATACAACTTGTCTTAAAAAAAAATATGACCATACCAAACAACTCGTCGTCAAATATGCTCTGCACACCCTTCATAGTTCTATTGCCAATCAGATCGTTACACCCAACAAATAAGACAAAGTTGTCAAAAGATCATTATTAATTGAGAGCTGTGGAGAGATCATTGAAGCGATAACGACGATCCATTTGCATTATTTAAATATTATGTGACGCATCTGACAACACTCTCAAAGTATATATAGTTTCAATAATTCGTCTGCAAAGTCTCCTAAATGCTTTTAAACAAACCTAGAGAGGGACGCGCACAAAGTGGATCTGAAAGTATCACAGGCCTGTCAGGTATAAAAATGTGCTAATATAGTCACGAGAATAATTATGAGTTTGGCCCAATGTCCAGCGCGGTAATCTGTCCAAACATAATATATTTATAGTCCATACAACGCGTTCACAGCCTTGGAATTTGATCTGGACAAGTGCTAACATTGGTTTCTGAGGGTCGTTTCTCATTCATGGCTACCAGCAGCGCTAATATGTCGATGGAATGTGAGACCGAGAATGGATTCAGGAAGAGAAGGGTGTGCATCATAGGAGCAGGTATGAGTGGTCTCGTCGCAACCAAGTATTTATTAAATCAGAATATGGATCCGATTGTATTCGAACTAAAAGATGGAGTTGGAGGACTGTGGAGGGAAACATTTGAGTCCACAAGGCTGCAGACTCCTCGCCATGAATATCAATTCACTGATTTTCCATGGCCAAACCATGTCACTGCCCAACACCCCAGTCACTGTGAGGTTCTGGACTACTTCCAGAGCTATGCTATGCATTTTGGATTGCTTGATCATATTCATTTCAATTCCAAAGTGGTGGAGATTCGATATTTTGGCCAAGAATATTGTGAAATGAGTCTGGAACATGCTGGATTATGGAGTAAGAATGGAGGCCCATATGCAGACAGTGCAGTTTGGGATGTGGGTGTGCAGAAAAGAAATGAAGAAACCATAGAGGTAGAAAAGGAAAAGAGTATATATCAATAGGTTTGCTTCTTGTTTTTGTTTAAATGTCCAAGCATTGTGTATATATTTGTGGATTTAAATACCTTTACTATGAACAAGAACAGACATAAACATCAGTTCTTTTCAATATTGACAGATCTATGTAAATTCCAGTACCATAGTTACCTAACAAAGTTCTTTTTTGTTTTTATTGCAAATCCGATGTCCAAGCATTGTGTATATATTTGTGGATTTAAATACCTTTACTATGAACATAAACAGACATAAAGATCAGTTCTACTTAATGTAAATTCCAGTACCATAGTTACTTAACAAAGTGTTTTTTTTATTTATTTATTTGGTGTTTTGTTTTGGGTATAGTTTAAAAGTTTTATGTTTTAATCAATTCATTTTTTTATATGTTTAAATTATATTTTTAAATGTATAAATAAATTCAGCACATTAAAAGAAATTTGAAATACTAAAATTATATAAATAAACAATTTTTAACAAAATTTGAGACAATTAGATTAGATCACATTTTTTATATGCTTAAATTATATTTTTAAATACATAAATAAATTAATCACAGTAAAAGAACTTTTGAAACAGTAGAATTGTGCAGATAAACAATTTTTAACGAGATTTGGGAGAAACTACTTTTGTTTTGCAATTGATATAGAATTTTCCTAGAAAATGACCAATGACAGAATTGAATATAGACATAATATTTCATGCATGAGCTTTTAGGAAAACTTTTATGATAGGCCATTAAAATAGTCCTAAAATAGTAATTTTCCCAATTTATCAGAAAATAACCCATATTTAAACAAGACAACTGCAAACATAAACCTGTATTTACAGAGCTCTTTGCTAATGTTCATATTCAATGCACCCCATCTAAATTCAATAAACTACACCTACAATGGAACATACCAAGTGTTAATGAATTTCCCACCCCCAACTCAGCTGTAAAGTACCTCCTTGACTGGGTGTGACAAAGGTTTGATTTCCTTAATCCAGTAGAGATTTATACTGACTGGTGTCTGTTTGTGTTGGTTTGTCATCCAGTGGCATCGTTTTGATTTCGTAGTCCTGTGCATTGGTAAATATGGGAATCTGCCCAGCATCCCATCATTTCCTCCAAATAAAGGACCAGAAGTGTTTCAAGGAAAAGTTTTACATACCATGGACTACTCGGTGTTGGATGAAAAGGATGCTTATGAACTGATCAAAGGAAAACGAGTTGTAGTTGTTGGACTCCAGAAATCAGCATTGGATTTTGCTGCGGAATGTGGTGAGGCTAATCGAGGTACATTTATACACATTACAGATATTATACAAGTTGTGTTTCCATTCATTCAATTCAATTATTATTGGGCTGTTAACGGGTTCTCTCAAATTCATATTGGGCTATTAATGGGGTTTCTCTAATTCTTGGCAGGAGAAGATGGCCATCCTTGTACAGTGGTCTTCAGAAGAGCGCACTGGGGAATTATTTCGTACGAGTTGTTCGGATTGCCCCTACAGCTTTTTTATAATACACGTTTTGCGCAATTCTTACTAGAAAGGCCTGGTCAGGGTTTTTGGCACAGCGTACTATCGCGCATATTTAGACCACTGGTATATTTTTACCGATTTCATTGGATGACTCGTCTTTTTAAGCATGAATAAAAAATGCTGGATAGAATTTAGACTCGTTTGTAAAAGCGGTTTGCTAGAGTTGGAGATCTACCTTTAAACACTGGTAATGTGGCTGACTTTTTATCATTAATACCAACATCCAAACTTATGTAAGATTTTTCAATATTGTGAGGTCATAAATTAATTAAAATTAAGAATTCTGGAATTAAAGTCAGATAGAAGTTTTAATGGAGGTTAATTATCATCATTATAGTGAGGTAGAAATTTTAGTAGATGTTAATTATCATCATTATAGTGATAGGGTGATACATTATATGTGATGTTGCTAAGCTCCAAGGAACCTGGTTGATTAATGACCTGGTTGATTAATGACATTATATGTGAGGTTGCTAAGCTCCAAGGAAATAGCTGACAGCCTATCCAAGAAAACTTTTAAGGATAAACCAGGGTGGCTATATCTTGAAGAGAATATTAATGGAACTACAATTAGAGAAAACAAACTACATATCTTATAAGGTGACAATAACCAAAAATATTACAGGGTAAAAAAGGAAATAGACAAACAATGTATTCTCAGATTTCAGCTGAAACAGAAGAGGACTATTCCACACATGGAAGTCCGTCTATTGTAATCAGAAGTTTCATTTGATTCTAATAAGAATAACAGTAGAACTGTTTTGTTTTTTTCGTGTGAAAAAAAAATATACCTGCAAACTTATTATGAAATGAATAAAAGACAATGTCTCCCATATCAGACTGTATAATGAGCCTTTCTGAACAATAATGTAAATGCGGCCTTAATTTTGATGTTTTTTAATTATTTTTTTCCTGTATTATTTTTTTGTGTAGAGATGGGTATTCTTCAAGTTCATGGAGCTTTACCTATGTTGGAAACTTCCCTTGCGAAAGCATGGTCTTGTTCCAGATCACAGCTTTGTTGAGGAGTTATCTTCGTGCAACACTTCAACATATCCTGCTAATTTGTTTCCAAGAGCAGAGGAAGGTTGCATACTTTTTCGAAAGTCTCCCAACTGGAGTTTCTCCAATAAAGGGGTTGTACTAGACGACGGAACAGAGGTGGAAACTGATCTTGTGGTATTTGGTACTGGTTATGATGCTGAAAAGAAACTAAAGAGCTTACTTCCAGAACCTTTTGCAGATGTTCTAGAGGAATCAGCTGGTGTAGTTCCTTTATACAGGTTTGGTTACTTACTACTTTTTGTTCTCTTCTCTGTATTTTCCTTGTGTTAAAAGGATTGAGGGAAGAAAATGCATAATATATCATAAACCTAAAGAAGAAGTTCAGGTCACTCTCAAAGCCTAAATCACTTTACATCTGCTGAGAATGAACAAACAGGGGGATCATCCATCCACAGATTCCTCATTTGTCAATTCTTGGCTATTCGGAAAGCTTATCAAATGTGTATTCTTCTGAAATGCGTTCTCAATGGCTGTCCCATTTTCTGTCTGGCAAATTCGTCCTTCCGAGTATGAAGGAAATGGAGGCAGATATAGACAACTTCTCCAAGCATTTGAAGAGAGTTACACCTTTCTATTGGAAACCCTGCCATGCGGCTTTTCAGATATGGGATAATGATAATCTTTGCAGGGACATGGGATGGAATTCAATGCGAAAGAAGAATTGGTTTTGCGAGCTCTTTTCTCCATACAGTAATCTTGACTATAGAGAGATATAGATCATATTGGACAGTGCTCAACGAACTAATAAGGCTAGAACTTCGTTCAAATTGCAATGGTTTTGCAACGTAGCCACCATCAATAAACTCTCTGTTTAGTGTTTGGTTGTTGATTTAATATTGTAATCCTTGTGAGATATCAAGAGGAAAAACTTTCTACTATGATTTCCGTAATAAAATGCTCAGTGTTTGGTTGTTGATTTAATATTCTAAAACTGCCATGAGGAAAAACTTTATACCATGGTTTCCGTAATAAAATCCTCACAATTTGATGTGTTTTTGTATTAGACAACTTCCTGGTCGGCTTCGTATTATTCCATTATTCCACAAAGCCTTCCATTACTTAAATGTGATGGCTGCTATTGACATATATTTGCCCAGTCAAAATAACCAAATGCATTAGGTTTCAATGCTTCTTATTATTCGACAAATGGCTCGAATTTCCTAAATGTGATATATGATACTGACATCTTTTGCCCACTTCAAATTGCCAAAAGCATTATGTTTTAATGCCACAGTCGAGCTATGTTTTATAAATTCTTAGAAAAGGCAGTAGTATAAATGTTTTATGTTTTGACAGTTTTTTGGTGACTTTTTCAGTTAGATTTTGTCTTAATGAGGAATGGTTGGATCTGCAGATTTGCAGATTTGAGTGGTTAAGTTTGTATAATCCAAGTGCCTAAAGGGTTTTTGAGCAAAATGAATCCATTTATGCATTAAAAATGCAATTTAAATAACAGAAAATAACCATTTTGTCCAAATTTATATTGCGGGATTCTGACCAAAAAACCCAAAAATAAAAAGTTTAACCAACACTTACACTAAACATCACACTATATTTTCCTATCTCTTGAGTGCTTTATTCAATCTCTCGAGTATAAATGACCTAACATTTAAAATTTACAACATTTGTTCCTTAATCTAGTACATGAAAAAAATGTTACCTTTTTAGGTTGAATTTTTAATATATGGCTTTGGTTTCCTCTTTGGCATAATTTATTGTGTGAATCATTAAATTTGAGAGTGACTCAAATCATAAACTATGATTTAATCGGTCTAAATTCATCAAATAGCATTTAAAATCGGTCTCAATTCATCAAATAGCATGTTTAAATGGTGTATGATTTAATCGGTCTCAATTCATCAAATAGCATGTTTAAATGGTGTTATAGTGTCGATTCATCACATAAGGGTATGGTGGATTTTTAGCATAGTATTTTCTTACATGGCCTTGAATTTTTTAATTTTTTAAGTATGATTTTGTTTCTAGAACGTGTCTTAAAATTTAGACTTCTTTGTTGTCTTTGAATTGGTTAAGTTTTTGTTGTCTTTGAATTAGTTAAGTTTGTCTTTGTTTAGAGAAAGTTTTTCAAAATTCAAATCTTTTTATGATTAATATGATTATTAGGGATTGTAAAATATTGTATATTATCTTAGATTCATTTTAATTTTATATCTATTAAGTATCAAGAGAGATCAAATTCTTTAAGGTGTAAATATTTTTAAGAGAGAAAATTGAGGAAATGTTTGCATTTAGAGAGATTTGATCCCTCTCTATATTTATAGACACAAAGTTAAGATAGATCTAGGATGGTTGGAGTGGGAGGTGGCCATGTCAAAATTTAGATGATCATCATTATGGATATGTATATGTTTAATAAGAATTTGATCCTTTGAAATGTAATTAGTATGATTTATAACCTAGAGAGTACTATCAAGAAGGTCACTTCATAACTTATGAGGAATAAGGTGAACCCTCTTAACTTATGAGGAATAAGGTGAATAGTAAGAAAATAATAGAGTGATATTCTCATTATATTTTCTTTAGCCTTTCATATAGCCTCACATATGATTTTACCCATCTTTTCATATAGATCATATGTGAAATGAGATTCAAATTGAAGATCATTCAAACATGTAAATTGAGATATTGTAGTAAGGGTCATACACTCCTTCTATTTCTTTCCAGTATTAATAATTGTGCATTCTCCAATGTTAATCCTTGTAATTGAAAAAAAACTAAAATCAATGCTTTGAAATTGATTTTATTGATTGAACAAGCACCCAAATCAATGCATTGTAGTAAGAGAAATGTAGAAAAAAACTTAGTAAGATATTATTGACTTTACAAACACTAAAATCTATGCAATTTAATGAAAACAATGCACAAGGTACTTAAACCAATACACTGGAATTGATTTATCCATTATACCAACACCAAAATCAATGCACTATACTTAGAGCAATGTAGAAAACAACTTAGTCCATTGTACAAACACTACAATCAATGTTTGTATTCATTATACAAACAAATCAATGCACTATTGATTTTATCCATTGTACATCTTCAATGATAGTGACACAAGCCTTGTTTTAGCTTGTTGGTTTTTAGATTGTACATCTTCAATGCATGAAATCAGTTTCCACAATATCATAATCTAAATCAATGCACTAATCAAGAAGAGCAATGGAAATGAAAGATGGGTAGTCATGGGCATCTTAACTAGAGAAATAATACACCTGTTAGCATTGAGATTCACCCTTCGAATGCAAGAGGATAAGCCCAGTACCCATCAAAATGTTTATGGATTAAAAGGGTGTGAGTGGGTGAGTAAGCAAGACTTTAAGGAAAGGAAAGACAACAGAGATCATTGCAGATCAGTGATAGTCCATTGGGATATGGAGTCATAAACATTCTTCTCAATGAAGGCATTTAAGCTCCCTATCAGACAAGGGATTTAAGTGGTGATGGGAAGAAGGAAAACAGAAAGAGTCTAAATGATAAACCATAAAAAATGGGCAAGATGACAACAGATCCTCCACCGCCTCAAGAATCCATAAATTAGAGGGATTGCATCCATACAAGAAAAAGGAACAGAAAATGTTTGTTGAACCATGAAAGATGGGCAAGATGACAACAAATCCTCCACCACCTCACGAATCCATAAATCAGAGAGATTTCATCCTGACAAGAAAAAGGAACAGAAAAAGTTTGTTGAACCATGAAAGATGGGAAAGATGACAACAGATCCTCCACCACCTCAGGAATCGATAAATCAGAGAGATTGCATCCAGACAAGAAAAGGGAACAGAAAACGTTTGTTGAATCATGAAATATGGGCAAGATAACAACAAATCCTCCATATCCTCAGGAATCCATAAATCAGAGAGATTACATCCAGACAAGAAAGAGAAACAAAAATTAAAAACTAAGAAGACGGTTTGATATAACAACTTAAAGGAATCTTCATTAACATAACAATTTACAATCTAGGCCCTCAGGCTTACAACAAAAATACAATCATAACAGCTCTCAAAGCTTCCCACATTATGGGCAAAAACTCCCCCCTTTCAAAATCTAAACTGATCTATTTTATATCGACTATGTTCACCACTGTAAGGAGTGTGATATGACCATTCCATTCAAAAATTTACATCTAAGAAGCCTTCTGTCAGGCTGTGCATGCATCCTTCTATCAAACTCAAACTCAAATCAACATGGGTCTATATGAAAATCCATCCACAGGGGTACCTCGGGCTGACAGTTCAGTCTCCATGGCCAAACCTCCCATGCCTTCCATTTATGGATTGAGTCGAGGTTCCACCATCTCTTCCTTCCATTAATTGTTTTTCCTCGAGGACTCAACGAGACTTAATGCTCAGGGGACGACCACGCGTTGCTCTCGGACGCTATATCAGCAGGTGATCACGGGACCGTCAAAAGAGGTTTGGATTCAGACCACTTTTGGGACCGCAATCCATCACCTTTCACCACATATCACTTTTGACTTACCATGGTTTTAATTGCGGGACCGCTCAAGAAAATTACCACCCGAGCACCTTCCAACCTTGCAATGGAGCGTGGTAGTTGATCTTGTGATCTGGGATGAGGCCCTTTGATCAACGAATCAGCTCTAGAACTTTCAAACTAACTAATCGGATCAACCCATTTCAAACCAACGGACCTGATTTGCTTCGCGATTCAGGCTTTGGGGTTTTCAATTTTCAAACTTCATTTTCCTCCAAGCAAATCCTTCGGAGCTAAGGATATGATGAAGTGTGGCTTCCATAGATCAATGGTCAAGTTCCCTTCGGGTCTCCGGACTCTAGAGAAATCAAATCTCAAACCCGGGCTTCCTCCATGTTCTTTTACTCAGAGCTAGGGATATGATGATGCGTGGCTCTTGCAGATCAATGACTGAGATTCTTTCAGGTCTCTGAACTTCGGGAAACTCAAAACGCAACCTCGTCCTTCCCTCGAAGTTTGCAGATTTCTGCCACATGTGTCTCGATTTACTTCGGGACTTCAGTGCTTCAGGACTTCGACACTTCAACGCTTCGGGACTTCGGCGCACTTCTCACTTCAAAATTGCCGAAGCTCATTTCCCTGAACACTTGGATCGGATGCCACCTGTCCCCCTCAGGATCAATGACTCATGCTCTCTCCAAGCCTTGGGACTTCAGACCATTTTCTATGGCGCTATACTTCACGCAATTTTGGAATTTCGAATGCCCGTGAGCCACTGATTTGAGCTGCTCCTGAAATATCCATCGCTGAAAGATTAAAACTGCATGATGATTTCGTTTCAAGCTCGAAATGGACTATTATGAAAGTTGTGTTTTGTGTCCATGGCTGCGGCCTGCGTGAACAAGGATTTGGGTGCCCTGCGACCCTTTGACAACTTTATTTCATAACAAAACTAATACTTCATGACTAATTACATTTTCACGAGGGAAATATGCACATAAATGTAACCAAATGTGGAGCTACACTCATCTCCCTCACTCTCCCTAATGTTAAAGGTAATATTACTCCTAAACTCTAAGCTACCCTTGAAACCATTTACCAAACTTTTAGTTGTTTCATCATGTTAATCATATTAATGTTTGTAAGTCATCTAGTAGATGTTTCTCTTGGATACAACTCCTTCACCTTAGAAATGATACTAAATCAAATGTCTTTGTGTGTATTTTATTTTCTAGTTCTGGTTTATTGTTTTGTTCTCTTTTCAGTCAAGTTCTATAATCCTATATGCTCACATTTCAAATAACTAGTGTACCTCTAGAAATATTCTAAATAGACAGAATTTGTTGCCATCAAATGTTATCACATAAACTAGATATTTGATTCAATTAATCCATATCTCAATCCTATGGATTGTTTAACTTCATTATTGATTGAAGTACACAATGTTTCCAAACACATATATGCAACATAAAAAAAATTAAGGACACTTCACATTGTTGATAAATTTAAATTATCTATGGCTACTATTTCTTTTTGAATCCAATGTCTAGTCTTTTCAATGGAGTTTTATTGTAATGCTCATCATTTGAATTCATTAGGAAATCATGTTGTTTTTGTGTCCAACAACCAACCAAAGATGTATTCCTTGCTACTTTCTATTTTTCTAAATGTTAAGTTGGGGTCATATATATTTTTATGATTTATATTGCTCTGTTTATTGTTCTTAAGTCAACACACTAAATATTTCACTAAACTCATTGCATTGATCAAGAAGAGAAATGGAAAGGCATGTCAGGTGGTCATGGGCATCTTCAATCCAGGTTTAATGTTCTAAACTTCTTCCATGTTTAGAGGTGTGATCTACACATAAATTTCACCAACACATTCCTTCAGGTTGTTCTACTTCTCTAAATAACATAAATTTAAATATTTTGAAAAAGTAGATAAATTCTCTCATAGGATTTTTACTCGAATGCATTGTAGTTTACAAAAAATAGCACACTATCATATGAAAATGTAGGTATGTAAATATTTACTTTCAAGTGAATGTCTAGGATTTTAGCACGAATCTTTTTTCTTATGCAAAGTTCTATTTTAAAATTTTATCATTCGCTTTATTCAAACAAAAATGTCTTAAATAATTTTGGAGAGATCCTATAACCCTGTTCAATCTCTTCTATAGGCATTTCATGACAACAAATATCCACTGCCTCTATTAAACTAGTCCGACAACATTTTGATATGAAATCTCACCTTTTGAAGAGTGTTATATTTGGTAGCATTGTGTTGAATGATGGATATACAATTTTTCACAAATTGCATCTTTTCGACATGGATTCAAATTGTTATTGATGGTGTTTTGATTAAAGACATGGAAATATGTATTATCCTATATCAGTTGTGAAGATATCCCTATTATCTATTTCATACCGCATTCATTGTAGAAAATATCATTTTCATTCAATGGAGTAAGGAGATATACATAAGTCTAGTGTTGATATCTGATCTCTATAATCATTTGCAAAGTTAATCATTCCATCCTTGTGCAATCATCTTGTACTTGTATTTTCTACATGACATAATTTGATGGAGCACATCTCATAAACCAAATTATTAATTAGTTGGTAGTTATGTTTCAAGTTATTAACTGGTTGGTAGTTCTATTATGCTTTATATTTTGTAGTGTGTTCTTGCTAATAGTAGACTCAGGGTTAAATGACATAGTGGGAAATCAAAATAAAATAAATGGTTTATATATTTTTTGGAATATATAAATGCAACACAAAATCACTCACACCATACACATGTATAAGGAACTACACACCTGATACTTTATATAAAGTAGATCCCATAGCTAGGTTGAGGTCAAGGACCTTGATTGGCACCAATGAACTCATGAGTCGATGTCAGAATCATATGGAAAACCATGCCACGACTATGCCACATAGTAATGAATTTCTGCATATGAAGATACTCATCATGAGTGTTTTCGTGAACTATGAAGTCTCCTTGATGATGCCTATCAAGCCGTGAAGGAGGTATGTAATCTGGATTATGATGAGAATGAAATGAATATAGATATATAAAAAGGAAATACATAGGGATATAACAAGGAAATACACACAGATATTGCAAGAAAAACAGAGATGCATTAATACACAATTTCTATTAATGAATGAAATTTACAGGAACTGTAAAATCTAGAGCGAACTAAATTCACTAGAATGGTGGCAACTTATCTCTGAGAAGAGATGTGATGGTTAAGAACATTCACATGAACATGTCATTACAATGAGGCTTAAAATACCTTTTTAACATAAATAATCAATGAGAAAACCCTAAACATCCAAAAACCTAACCCCAAAATGTGAAACACCAAAAGGTTTGAGAGCCCCAATGGGGGTAGTTGATATGCCAATTTCCCAAGGTTTTAACTTTTGCATACAGTATCCAATTGGGGTGCACGTTATACCGTCATAAAGTTTTATCCGACAAGTACACATTATGTTCAGCCTTCAACTACATGATAGGTTCTTCCATGCCAAAAAAACATCAATTAGGGCCTCAAAACAACCCCATAAGTTTAAGACCCGAAAAACTATACAAAAATTGCCAAGGTGGAAAATTGTATTTTGAGCTAGTGGAATAGGTGAGTGGCCATTGATATCGAAACACGCATATTCGATGGAAAGGGAAGAATAGAACTTTGTGGCAAGTTCTGAAAAATATAATCGAGGTAGAAAAGGGTCAAGACTAGGAGGTCTAATGGATGCTCTGGTAAATTCCCTTAGTCCTAGATCAAAACTCGTCATGCTAACTCTCATTAGTTCTGAATCAGGGAAAAATGATCGATGTGTCATATTTTCCTAGGAATTATCTATGGAAGCCATGACATCTAGTATAGCCTCATATGAGGGAAACTCGGTATCTAGGAATTCATGTGAACTTAGAGCCTCGAAAACCTAGGTGGTAGGAGTAGGGTGATCACACTCCATGTGAGGATGGAGTTGCTGACTAGTGTCAATAGATGTTAATGGGGTTTCTAGATGAATAATATTGATCGTGATGAGTGGAATACTAGCTTCGTAATATTCAGGAGACCTAAGGCATCCACTGGTAGCGAAAGAGATCATATGGATAGGAGAAACATCCACCGTAGGATATGGTGGGGGAAGGGTAAAAGAACCCATAAGGGATGAATATTTTAATATCTCCACACCAATACTCATGTTTGTACTCTAGGAGTCAACCACAAAGGGTATATTAGTACTCGTAGTGGTTCTAAGGTCAGGTGTGCAGAACACAAGTTGGTCGATAATCATGATACACTTCTGATGGGTGAAATGAAGGTTTGTAAATACCAATGATCCTACCTCTATGATCACATAAATATTCTAAAGGGGCATCCACTACTTCCACTTCAATGGAAACGGTTTTTCCACCTAACTCTATGGGCAACGTGATGAGTATCCAATGAGGTTGAAATTGATTCCCATTGAAGGAATTCAACATCATGTTGGATTGACTAAGCTTTGGAGAACCAATGGATCTCCAACATGAAATGAACATGATGCATATTGAGGCTCCCTCATAGATAATGGTGGGGTAACAATTTTTTCCACTCATGATGACTTCTATTTGAAAAGTGATTTGGTGAGAGAGCCTATCTCACCTAGAGTCTAAATAAAACGTAATCACATTTAAATGTAACAGATCTACCACACCTATGGAATTTAACAATTCTTTCCACTATGTTGGGAAGGTTTGGAGAAATTTGAGAGAAGACATGGCACATGGTGCATGGGCTAAATATTCCAGACTATTATAATTGTGGGCAGTCCATGCATTAGGATTTTGCATATTGTATTGAGTTACGACTTCTCTATCTTGAGAGGGTCGCCTATTTGGGTAGAAGATAATGGATCCATAGAGGATGGACCAACATCAATAAATTCATAATTACGAGCTTGAGTTTGAAGTGATATAATATTCTCAAGCATGAAGACTTGGTCATTCGATGGTGCTCCCCCATACTAAGGGGGACCTACTATACCCCCTTCTAAAGGAGCAAGATTTTTTGTAACCATTTGATGGTGTCGGGGAGGAAATGGATTGGTCAGTATGAAAGGATACTAGGAGGTGTTTTGATGGGAAAAATAACAATGGATTTCATCCATATTTGAACACTGGTGGGCAGTATGATCTTATGCACAGATATTGCAAGGGAATTTCTTCTTCGTTCCCTTAGTGTCTCCACCAATGATATTTTGGGTTTTGGAAGCTCCCTGTCTAGAGTTAGAATTCTCCTTTTTATTCTTTTTTCCTCCAGGTTGTTGAATATTACTTGAGTGTGTGGATTGCACCTAGTTCACTTCAAAGGTTTGAGCATGAGCTAAAGTAGTTTGAGCAGTGGGCATAGTGGTGGACGGGTTTGATGTGATGTTAAAATGTCCCAATTGTCTAGCTAATTGGCCTACATATGCATTGGAAACAGAACCAACCACATCATTGGAATAGGGTCCTAGGTTCAATATTATGGGCATGCAAGGAGTTGGTCCGGGATGGCTACTCTAATCATCCCGTGACAATGCCACCACTCATGGACATGGTCCAAGATATGGGTGGAATTTTTTTTTTGTATATACCTAAAGAGTTATTGATCCAAGTGGGTATCGGTGTCCACCCCCCTATTTGTACCAACTCAAAACAATCTTCAAGAAACTTATTATTTTTAGTAGGTTTTTGGTCCCTAAACTTTTGGGGCCATTTTGACGGCCTAAATGAAGGTTTGTCAGGATAAATCATCTCAATTTTATCTTAAGGCTCTCATTGATCCCCCAAAATTAATCTCCTCTACAATACCTTTCCAACGAGCTATCTTTCACCCCAAATAGATATCGTATGCCAAAGTTATGCCCCGGGGAAGTTGATACACCAAACTACCCAAAACTAGGTCCACAAAACTGTTGGATTTTCATCTTCTGGGGTTAGGGTTTTGGATTTTATTTATGTTAAAAAGGACTTTAGAGACTCATTGTAACAATCATCTTCTTTCCAATGTGAGTAACCATCACATCTTTTCTCAAAGATAAGTTTACACCATTCTAGCGAGTCTTTCACTCTGTATTCCTACAGTTTTGTACATTTCGCTCATTAATAGAAATTGTGCATTACTGTATATCTGTGCCTCTTGTTATATATCCGATATATCTCTATTATATTATTGGATCTCTTTCAATATATATTTATATTTCTTTGTTATATCTCCTCTCTCATTTCGTGCCGAAAATAATTCGTATCAATTATGTCCTTGTCTCATACCTCATAGGAAGTTGGAATTGTGTTAGAAATGTCACTGCTAGTTCAATACAGCTTCCATAGGAGGCATCTTTTAGTTATATATACAATTTGGTGGTACCTATGGTCAAGGTTCTCTGGAAAAATCTCAAACTAATGCTATCATCCATCAAATATTTAGACGAGCACCATAAATGATAGGTCATGATGTAGGACAACAGGTCTTATGTAGGCTTACAATCGAATTTAGGAATTTCAGAGTGTAACTTGGTATGAATGGTTAACCATCCCAGGTGGTGAAGGATGGGGTTGTTTGTCAACCAAAATAGATCAAGTAAGTCCAGTGTCACCAAGAAAGAAAACAACATGTTGAAAAGCATATTTTTGGGAGATGGTGTAACATTGTGGGTACAGAAAGGACTTGGAAGCCCCCCCATGTGATAGTTTTTGGTGGAGTGAATACTACCGAAAGGGTTATTTCCACCATTTTTTTGAGGATGAGGGACAAAATTTCTTTCTGAAACATGGCTATTTTCAAGCCCATACATGCATGTATAAGGATTAATCCCATAGACACAAATTGGACCGTAAGAATGATTCCCTCTAGGACAATACATGTCATCGGGAGGAGTGCCTCTAGAGACAAAAGTTTGACTAAAAAGAGATGTATGCATAGGTTACAATGCACTTCCAAAAGGTTGACTAACCCAAGGGGCGTTGGCTCCCCCATAAGTGTTGTTGTCCTCGAGTTGACTAGGAGTAGTACTCGACCCAATATTTTCCATCCAAAAGGAAAACCAACATTGGGAACAATTGGGACACCTATAGGAATACTAGAAATGGAAGGATTTTTTTCTTTGGTGCCAATGTTATGGATTNTCCCCCCCCCCCCCCCATCGAAAGTGAATACGGATATGGGTGTCGATGATGATGCAATAGGATTAGTACTACTAAATGGACCAAAGGAAGGAAATGTGGTGACCGATGATGGTCCCCATATAGAGAAAGTTGACGAAAGAGAAATGGACAAGGTAGGACCAATAACACTAAGGGATGGTAATGGATACATTATTGATATTCTTCATGGGTTACTAGGGGAAAATATCATCGACTTTGGCATACTTGATGATCCATTTAATCCCTCCATGTCATGATATTTGAAAAAGGAAAATGAATCACTAAGGTTGCTACTTATATCAAGGAGTATGGGGCCAAAAGGGTTGGTCAAATCATGGTTAATATTTAATGGTGGAAGAATTTCTTCAACCACTTCTACTTCAATATGTTTAGTGCCCCCTAAATCCAAAAATTATCTCTTGGACTCTACTGGTTTGATGTTGTTCCCAAAAAGGGACAACTCTTATCTCTTTCCAATAGTTTTGTCTTCCTTTTCAGGGGAAAGACCACATTTTTTTCGCAACAGACAAAGAGATTGGTCATCCATGGTGACTAAATATGTTTCAAAAGATACACAATCAACCTGTGGTCAACTATACTCGTGCCAAATATCACACCCCTACCAATCTAGAAAGTCAACAAGAAAATTGGCTAGATAGTACAAGCCTTTTGAAATCTAAAGTTCTGATGTGATCAAATCTATAGAAACCCAACTAGAAAAGGATGAGAGAAAATTTCTAAGCCCCAATCAAAAAATCCTTCCTGGTGCAAGTATCCCTATGAAAGAAAACACCCTCCAAGGGTACTAAAATAGGTGATCAATGTTTGCCTCATGTACTACAAGGATTTCCTACCCACAGTCACCTGTGTAGCCTCCTATCATAGACCAATAAGGATACCACCACATAATAGATGATCAAACAAACAATCAAATATCAAACCACACATATGGGCAGGGTATCTAAGCCCAAAATTCCAAAAGCGCTACCTCACAGAAGGTTTTGGCACTCTTGGGTTCCCCGTACACGTAGTATTCCAAGTTGTATGACAAATGCCTTGACGAATAGAGATAGGATATAACTCTACTCGTTTCGATGCAATCTACTGCTTAACTCCTTTATTAGGGTAGGCTCCTGAGACACTTCTTGCAACACTGGATTTACTCCCTAATGACTCTACTTTTAGTTTCCAACCTTAGAGAATTTACTCTCCAACCTATTCCAAGGCTCCAAGTCTTATCTAAAGTGGGTTTTCTATAAAGAAAGAGTTTGATTAATTTTAAATTAAGCTCTTCTTTATTAAGTTTGTTTATTAATCCAAGGGTATATGGATGAAATTGTAGTGATGTTTTGGACTCTTCAATGAAAAATCAAGAGGAAAATATGAAATGCAACTTTATTTACGATGAACTCTAGATAAGGGAAAGAAGAGGTCTTTTTCACTTTAATTTTTTAAAACAAAAAATCAGCAAACAATCCTCACGACACTCTCTTTCATCACTCAAACATTCTAGTCAGCCAAAAAAGATTTCCAAAGAAACTTTTTCCAATGCAAAAGACACCCAAAAGCTAAAACCCTAAAAATGCAAGAATGAAATACATTTTTTTTCTTTTTCTTTTCATGAAAGAAAAAAGAAAAAAACACATGCGAGCCAAAATGACCAAAATAAGGCTAGGGACAACGTGATATTGGTAGTGATGCAGGTATGCACACTCCAATGTCTACACTAACAACAAAAAACAAAAAAATTGCAAATGAAAAGGGCCTAAAGAGGAAAACCAAGAAAATATATCAAATCTAAATGGGACTATCAATCACCCCAAAAGAGAATTTTATAGCCCAAATTCACAAACAACACTCCAATGCAATTCCGAAAAGAAGAACTAAAATACTCCAAAAGGGATGATCACAAAATGTATTTTTTTCTTTTTATTTGTTATACCATGAAAATAATGATTAAAAATTCCTATCAAAGCTAAGTTCTAAAGTATCTTTTTCCCAAGAATAGGGATCCTAAGCTTCATGGGAAAAACCTAGAAATGTTTCTGCAAAAATCGTATTTTTTTTGTACCGTACATGTATTTTTTGTGGACCCTACAGGGGGTGTCATGGGTTTCCTTCACTTGAATTGCGACATGATCGTGGATTTTCAATCTACAATTAGAAAAACCACTAGTGAAACTTATGAAATTTGCAAAACATTTCCCCTGTCATGGGTTGTAAAAATGTGTCCCTATCACTAGTCAGTAGTAATGCAACTAGCGGCACTGCCACTAGTCAATAATACTACAACTAGTGACATTGTTGGTTTTTATCTAATAATAGACATGTGACACACCACAAATTTAAAAAAAAAATACTTGGATCAAGCCTAGATTATTCAAATATAGAAGATATACTCTCTAAGAGGGTAATGGGGAAGACAATAATTGACTCAGAAACACATTCAGAGGCTAAATTAAAGAAAGATTAGTCCAAACCGAGGAAATACCACGAGATTAGTTCCTTAGTGGAGTCACCACTCCTATGAAGGATTCTGGTCAACGAACTAACCAATTATCCCTTAGATCTTCACTTGATTCAATACTGATAAAGTGATAGATAACAATAAGTTTACACTCTAGATCAATCAAATTTGTCTTATTATTCTATGGGAATGGATGGAAAGTGCACCTTATTTATGAAGGTTTTCCTCACATGTCTTTGGATGACGCAACTATCGAGATTCCTCTCTATCTCTTTATCACCCTTTCACCTACACAAAAAAGACAAGAAACATTTTTCTCCAACCTATCCAAGCTAAAGAAAAGAAAATTTGAAGTAGATATATTTTAATCTACTCAAGGAGAGACTAAATTTTCATATGAAAGACATAATCATTGATTAAACAAACATTAAAAGGGGGAAACAACATTGATCTTTATTAATAAAATGTAGAGAACATTACATCAAGTTTACCATAATCCTTGAGTCTCGATGCAATCCTCTTTGGTACCCTTGGATCCAACTCCTCCTTGGACCTCTCTCGATTTCAGGTTGAATTTCAAGAAAACAGAGGTTGGATGAATCTCCTTTGTGTTATAGCAGTGTAACTTTACTCACATTTCTCCCTCCTTCTACTATAGAGTTCCTTTCCTTTTATAGAGTGATGGAAGGAGATAACTATGCATCCATAATTGATCCATAACTATGAGAGACTTGGATTTATGTTGTGGGATGATTTGGCATCTCAACTATTGTTGATTTCCTTGAAAGTATTGAAGATACTCGGCTAGAATCTATAACGACCCCCCGACATTTACGATTACAAGCGAAGCAGAAAGTGCATTTTTTTTTTCTTTTAGGTAGGAAGGAAACGATGACAAAAAGTGGAACCACACAACCCGACGACGAACAAAAGCATGCATATCAGGCAACATACAACTATGAATCCCCGCACTAGCACTAAGAGCAATTGGACAAGACATGCATAAATCAAAGAAAGAAACGAACTACCTGCCCGACACACACAACACGACAACGCCTACGAGCTAAGGAAAACATCCACAATCCCAACCCAACGACCTTGACGACCAGTAACTAGAACCTCTATGGTGCACAAAACCAAATGTATGAAGGCGTTACAACCCAAATTCCAACAACAACTACAACGAGAAAATGCCCACAACGGGTAGCACAGACTTTGACGAAGTTATCGTTCACCTCTATCCATTAGGGAACACAATGATCCCCTCATCAGGAATCATGTCGTCGCCAGGTGATGGGCGCTACAACAACCGTGGCACAACAAAATAATTGGACCCTCAACACAATTCAAAATCAACGCGCTAGGAGATCCAGTTAACTATATAACCCCTGACGACTAACCCTAGCACCCAATCGACATGTCAACAAGACGACTATGACCTTCACACAACACAATAAATTCCTTGCGGAAAAAAATCAATCAATACACATAAAATAAATTTTATCAACAATTAGCTCATTGTAACTATTCTCCAATTTCGTTATTGGGTAGGTATTTTCCTAAGACGGAAATTTGCTATCGTTTAACTGAAACAAAAAACGGAACATGTATTTTATGCAATAAGAACATATCTTTTAAATCTAGAAACACTATCCTTTAACAGGCACCATATAATAAAATTGTTATCTATATAATCTAAATATTGATATTATGTATCACATTAGATATAAAAACGTTGTCATTACCTATTACATTTTCTAGTTATACACCGCATACCACGCATCAACAATCGTTGTTGTATACAAAAATATCATTGTTGTCTTGATTCTCTATATTTTTTCTTCCCATACAATAAGATTTAATGAATGAAATTAACAATAATGACATACCATAAATACATTAACATCTAAATGTAATGCTGACCCTTAATGAGGTATAATAATGATATATAATAAGGATATATACTGTCAAGGATATAATGCTAAATTAAATGACATTGTTGAGTGAAAACATGACAGTGTTGGGCAAAATATGATATCATTGTGCCATTAAATGTATAAATCGATGCCATCTACATATGGTGCTATCTATCAATAAAATCATTGCTTCTTAATGCATATGGTCGCTGCAATTTATATCACATGTTGTCTATCAATAAAAATGGGTGAAAACGCAGTCAAACACAACAAAATCAACATTGTCTATCCCATAATACCCCACTGTCATTCGCCCACCAAAAAAGATGACGTTCACCTGCAAAAATGCTGCCATTATTCCTATAGAAACACAACCGTTACCCCAGAAAAATGCATCCAGTACACAAGTGAAAACATAGCCATTACATAGTAAATACGTAGTCTGAATTTGTATTAAAATCACATTGAATTTTTCACTCACAATAAATTAAAGTAATGTGAGTTTGCGGTCATTGGAACAGGTAAAATCACTGTAAAAAATATATGTTAAAAATAAGCATTGAAATTTGCACTCAAAACAAATAAAGTGAGGTAAGTTTGCATTCATTGGAACAGGTAAAAGCGCTGGGATATCCTCAAGGAAGTCGGTGTGTCATATATTAATAAATAACAATAACAATATATATCGTTGGGCGTATTTTAAAGAAATTACAATAACACATTTTAAGGAATATATCGTTGTGCATATATTTAAAGAAATAACGATAACACTACATACTGCTGGGCGTAAAAGCTATGTCTGTCGTTCACTATGCCTGTCTTTTAACAAGAATAATAATAACCCTATATTAGAGAAATATATCACTGTGCAAAATAACAATAACACTGTATAACGATGTGCGTATATTAAAGAATAACATTAACTCCATATTACAGAAATATATTGCTGTGCATAGATTAAATAAGTAACAATAAACTATATATCGTTGGGCATAAAACTATGCCTATCAGTCGCTATGATTGTCTTTTAACCAGAGATAACCATAACGCTATTTTAAATAAATAATAGTATAAGTGAAATCGCAATACCACTATTTTAACAAGGAAAAACAATAACACTAACAGTCACTCGATAAAGGTGAAATTGCAGACGCAGAATAAGCAAATTCAAAGCCATTTGCTAAATGAAAATCGCAATGAAATGGGTGATTTCACAATAACAAATAAAGTGAGGTCTGAAGGGAAAATGCTGACTGTAAGCAAATATGATTAATCACTGTCTACACCGATTAAAATCGCAGTAAAAATTTTCTCTCAATATATAATGAAATCATGCAAGTTCTCAGTCAAAGAAGTAGGTAAAATAAAAATGATGTCTAAAGGTTCGACCGCAGTGTCCAATAGAAAAAAGAGGATGCCATACAATCAGTTACTGTCAATAAATAAATCCAAATCAAAGTCACACTTATTTTTTTAAAGAAAATACTTTCATTCAAGTGGGCAACGTTTAGATTTCTCCATTCAAGAGCTGGGAACTGTCATGGAAATTGCAGAGAATAAAATTCCATCTGAAACTGCAGATGTGATATAAAAACGCAAAGGGTATTGAGCTGATCGCGGAGAGAAAAGATAAACAATACGCAGAGGTATTCAATCACAGACAATCCATCAACCAGGAACAATCAACAGGGGTAGACAACTGGGAAAAAACATCGTTCACTCATCATCCATGCACAAAAAAGAAGGGAATTAGAATATATAGCTCACTATGCACCGAAGTGACGGTCGTCGATTCGGCTCCTAGTCGACTGCTCAGGAGTGGGATGATGATCTAGGGATGAGGACGAAAGATAAAGAAAAATCTCTTCATAATAATCATTAAAACAAAACAGAACAGTCATAGCAATCAGGGATCAGTTTCCAAGGAAATCAATTAAAGCAGCGAGCATAAATCTATAATGACTTTAAGTTCTCGATTAAAAACACTGAGTAAAACTCTTTTCATTACATAATTAAAAGTACAGAAATGAAAGCGCAAGAACCATATTTATCTACCATTCAAAATAAACGTAGGCGTACCGTATCCCAAGGTGACGACTCTGAGTCGTTGTCCCACATGCTCTGTCCAGATCCCTCTTGCCGACCGATGTGACTTCATCGGTACCTCCCAGCCAACACTAGGGGCACTCTTCTTCCCCCTGATCCCCCCGAGCCATAAAGGGGCCATAGACACTAAACCGAAGTACATCTAGCAACTAGCTCGTCTCACAAGGTTGAGCTACCACTCGTTACCTGAGTTGGGTATCCTAACTCCCACAAGATAAGTCAGTCAAGACAAAAATTCTAAAGCGTAACGTTATGCATAAAAGAAGAGATCCATGGTACTCCTCCTCCATCCTTTTTATAGAGTTTCTAAGTGATTTATTTCCCAAATTCCCATTTAATTTATTTTTCATTAATTTAATTTATAAAAACCTCCCCCGTACACATGTCACCAATCCCCCTAGTTGCACCAAAAATTAATTTCATTAATTAATTAATTACTCCTATTTCCCTCACCCACCTAAAAGCTTTCCTAAAATCTCTCCTCGGTGTCCCCATATTCCCTTACACATTTTAAATGACTTACGCCCTTACTAAATTCCTAGTTGAGTTTGTAATTAGAAAGTTCTTAAAGGCAAGATTCCTTACTAAGTTAGTCATTCAACTTTTTCCTTAGGTTTCCCTTTTCCTTTATGTTTCCTTTTTTCCCCTTAGTTTCCAATTTATTTTAAGTTTCCCTCTTTTCCCTTTTTAACTAAAATTAAAATTAGCAAGTGTAGAAATTCACCATTTTACCCCTTTTTCTTTTTAATTAATAAAATTTAATTAGCATATGTAGAAAAACAATCATTCCTTATTCTTTTTTAATTTAATCCCCCAAAGTAATTTGACTTTTAATAAATTATTTGAATTTCTTAACCCCTTCTCGTCACATGTTTAATTATGATTATTATTGTTATTGTTTTACCAGAAGTATCACTTAGACCTAGATTTTAATTTCCTAGGCTGGGCGACATTTTTTATTAGGAAAATTGTTTTAAAATCTTACTTATTACGTCATTCATTTTAAGGATGAATAGGTTTATTCACTTACCCTTTGAAATCGCAATGTTCCCTTCAGGACACACTAGGTGCTCCAAGGGTGCCACTCGCCTTTTATGTTTTCCTTGCGCAACGTGCCCTTCAGGATGCACTGCGGGCTTCAAGGGTGTCACTCACCTCTGCCCATTTTCCTTGCATGATGTGCCCTTCAGGACGCACTACACCCTCCAAGGGTTCCACTCGCCTCTTTCAATTTTCCTTGCACGACGTTCCCTTTAGGATGCACTATGTTCTCCAAGGGTGCAACTTGCTTCTTGACTGACTTGGTAGACATCAAAAACCCCTAGAGTCAATACTCTGCTAGGTGATATTGTTGGAGACTAAGAGTCTCTAAGGAATAAGGCCCCTTCCTTATTGTGTGCCCCTTATAATCATTGTGTGAAACTGTCGTAGTCTTCCCTCACAGCATCGTGGGTCTTCTCAAACTAGGTAATCGTTAACCTACAATTCCATCCAGGTGGGACTGTTAGTAGGTTATGGCAGGGATGTTGTCCACACCTCTCCCTCAACGTCTTTGGTTGTCGTGCATGACCCCTCTACTCCACATGTGAGTCTGGTTAGCAAGCTATCGTCAGCCTGCATCATCAACAAATCATGTCAGAAATAATAATAAATCATCATAACATCTAATCAGCTGTACATATGTAATATATACAACAATCAACCCCAATAGTTCACTCCTTGACTTGATCCGAAGTCCAAGGGTTTCATCGATGCCTCTGCATCCTCCAGGTCCAAATTCCTGCATACTCAGGAGAACCCAGTCAATAGCACATGTCTATGTAAATACACAAAATAACATATAATCACATTCATAATGCCCCGTAATCATAATCAAATGACCCATAGTATAATAATCCAGATCACTTGCAAGCAAGTGTCCTCAAAGAATAAGTTTGTTCAGTGCACACAAGAGCGGGATGTTACATACACCCCCTCTTGGTCTAAAATTCATCCCAAAGTTTCACAGTATAACTGCTAAAATAATGTTTATCACAGTATCATAAGTCTATCTATCAAACAAAAATGGAAAATGTTGGTGCATATCATATGCGTCCTCCTAGGTCGCCAAGTGAAAACTATAGTTGTCCCTCTAGACCTTGACTTTATCTATTGTTCGACGTTGTAGCTATCGAATGAGATTATCCAGGATGCATATTGACTCAGCCGTGAGCGCCCCCTCATCCGATACTTGTAAGGAACTCATTTCAATAACATGTGTAGGATCAATAATATAATGTCTCAAAACAGATACGTGAAAAACATCGTGCATACGCCTCAAATAATCAGTCAAGGATAGTCAGTAGGCCACGGTCCCCTTCCTCTCCACAATATCGAAAGGTCCCATGAACCTAGGAGAGATTTTAGCTCCCTTTCCAAACTTTATCAAACTCTTATGTGGTTTTACCTGCAAGAAGACTCGATCACCAACTTCATAACTACGGTCGACATGGTGCGCATCAGCATAACTCTTCTGTCGATCATGCACTTATTTGATCCTTTGTCTTATTGTTTTCATTTGATCTTCCATTTCTTGGATCACTTATGGTCCCACTAGGATCCTATCCTCAAGTCGATCCCAACTCAAAGGCGTCTAACACAGTTGCCCATAAAGAAAATCGAAAGGATCCATCTTAATGGTGCTTTGGTAAATATTGTTATATGCGAATTATACTAGTGGCAATAATTATTCCCAATGCTTCTGTTGGTCCATCACATACAAGTGCAACATGTCTTCCAAGATTTGGCTTTTTCGTTCATTTTCCCGTCTGTCTCTGGGTGATACACAATACTAAAGTTAAGTTGGTTTCCCAAGGCCTCTTGGAAACTAGTCCAAAATTTCCCAGTAAACACCGATCCTCGATCGGATATAATCCTCTTAGGCATGCCATGTAGCCTCATAATCTCATTGATGAAAAATCTATCTATGTCAGATGCTTGATACATCATACGCATAGGAATAAAATGAGCACTCTTCCTTAGAGTGTTGACTACAACAAAAATCGATTCGTGTCTTCTTGCCCTCAATGGAAATACAACAATAAAATCCATCAAAATAACCTCCCATTTTGATTCTGGAATAGGATGTGGTTGTAGTAATCCTGTTGGATGACTATCTTCAGCCTTTACGTGCTGACATTTTAGACATCTAGCCACATAGTTGACTATGTCGGCCTTCATTGCTTTCTAGAAGAATAAGGGTTTAAGTTTTTCCCTCATCTTCGTGACCCCCGGGTGAGCCATGTACACTGCTCCGTGAGCCTCGTTTACGATCAAACTCCTCAACTCGTAGTTCGGTGGTACATAAATTTGATTTTTAAACCTCAATCATCCATCATCGTCAAACATAAATCCTTCAAATCTTGGTACCATTATTGTGTTTTGTCCAATAAAATCCTTGACCTCTTTGTACCAGTCATCGTCAAGCTGTAAAGTTAGAATCCTTTCACGTAGATTCGTCTGAAGTGGAAAAACTGAAAATATGCATGGTCTCTGACTCAATGAATCTACCACTTGGTTCAATGTTCCTTTTATGTAAGTAATCTTGAAGTCGTACTTGCTAAGAAATTCCGAACAATGTCATTGTCGCACGTTCAAGTCACTTTGTGTAAAGATGTGTTGTAGTCTACAGTGGTCCATTTTAGTTCAAAGTTTTGTCCAATAAGGTAGTGTCTCCAAACTCTCAAGGCATATACAATAGCTAATAACTCCAAATCGTGTGTTGCATAGTTCTCCTCATGCCTTCTCAACTTCCTCGAGATGTAAGTGATCACTCGAACATCTTGCATCAAGACTCCACCTAAGCCTTCCTTAGATGCGTTAGTGCATACCAAGAAGTTCACATCCATGTTAGGGACCTTTAGTATTGGTTATGTTGTCAACAAATCCTTGAGACTCCGAAATTCTTCCGCGCATTTCTCAATACAAACAAAATTCTTGTTTTTCTTTTGCAATTCTGTGATCAGATTCACTATCTTCAAAAATCCCTCAATGAACCATTGATAGTATCCTGCTAAACCCATGAATCTACACACTTCTGGGACATTCATCGGCATAGGCCATTCCATAATAGCCTGGACCTTTGCTGGATCCATGTTGATACCTTCGCCTAGGATGACATGACCTAAGTAGTGAATCTTCGATTGATAAAACGAGCATTTAGACAATTTCCCAAACAATTTGTTCTCTCATAGACTCTGTAGTACCAAACGCAAGTGAAATTCATGCTCCTCCATCGTCTGAGAGTAAATCAAAATATCATCAATGATTACTTGGACGAACTTGTCCAAGTACTCGCAGAACACCCCGTTCATCAAACTCATAAATACCCCTGGGGCATTTGTTAGTCCAAAAGGTAAAACAATAAACTCGTAATTTCCAAACCTCGTCTTAAAGGCGGTCTTAGGGACATCATCCTCCTTGATCCGTAACTAGTGATACCCTGATCTCAAGTCGATCTTTGAAAACAACGTCGCATCCTTCATCTGATCAAACAAATCATCAATCCTTGGAAACAAATATTGATTCTTGATCGTTGCCTTGTTCAATTGACGGTAGTCAATGCAGAGTCTCCATGACCCATCCTTCTTTCGTATGAAAACAACATGCACACCCCACAGTGACACAGTTGGATGTATAAGTCCCAGGTCCAACAACTCCTTCAGTTGCATTCTCAACTCCTGTAACTCCGAGGTCGACATCCGATAAGGAGTTCTTGCTATTGGTTCATTCCTCGGTTTTAGGTCTATGGTAAACTCCAATTCCATCTCTGGCGGCATCCTAGGTAAGTCCTCTAGGAAGATGTTTGTAAAATCTCTCACCACCAGAAGGTGTTCTATACCTTCTGCTACTCCCTTTTCGCTTAATGCAGAGATCACATAAATCTTACACCCCTTGCGCATGTGCTTTCGTAGATGCAAGGAAGAGATGAACCTCAGGGAAACTCCCTGGTTCCATTCTACAATCACACATCTCTGCCCCTCATCATTGACCAAGCTCAAACGTTTCATCTTACGTTTGAGTATTGCCTCATGCGATTCCAACCAGTCATTGCTGATCATGATGTCATAAGATTCTAAGATCGTGACGTAGAGGTTGGCCTTGGTGACAAAATCTACCAGGTTAAGGGTACAGCCCATAACCTTTCCTCCAACCTTTTGTTTGGCTCCTGAAGCCATCTCTACAAAGCTAAACACATTCTATTCAACTGCCTTTACCTTAATCCTCTTTAGTGCTGCACCATAAATGAAACTCTTGGTAGCACCGGGATCTATCAAAATACTAAAGGTATGGTCAGCAACAGTACCTGACATCTCAAGCACAGTCGACTGGTGCTCTGCCTGGCATTTATTCACCGCTACATGAATCCTATGTGTCTTTCCCAAATCTCCCATGGTAGTGGGTCCGACTGATCCAGATGCTCTAGTCCTCTCCACTAGGCAGTCGCGTTGATAGTGTGGCTCCCCACAATTCCAACACCCCTTCTTTGGTCCAGTACTCCCGGTACCCGAAGTAGAAGCTAACGGCCCACCAACCTAGAAACCTGGTCTATTTTGTTGAACATGCCTAAACTTTTATAGCTAGAGTCGATGTTGCTGCTGATGCTACGGTCCTCGGTAAGGAGTCCACTGTTGAGGCGTTGGTCATCAAAGTGTAAGTGGATCCTCTCTGGAAGCCATGATATCCTGGCATCTATTTAGCTGGTGTTTGATGTTATTTCACACCAGATGACACCTGCCTTCCTGGTCTCGCTGGAGTCCTGCTCTGACCACCGCTGATAAGCTCCTCATATGCTATGAGGGCCTTCTATATGACATCATGCAAGGTTCATGGCATCAAAATCCTAACCTTTGCATGAATGCTGACATTAAGTCCAAACAAGAACCTATTGACCTTAAGTTACTCGGTATTAAGGTGTAGAGCATACTGAAGAAGCTCCATAAAATGAGCCTCATAATTAGGCACCGTACGGCCACCCTGTCGCAAAGCATTGAACTCGTTGAGCTGATGCTCAATGAATTCCTATGATAGGTACCTCTCTCGGAACCGTTCCTCAAACAATTACCATGACACGTCTTTGACAACCATGTTCAATTGTGACAAGAGCATCTTCCACCCTAGAAGAGTGCTCCCCTTCACTTAAAAGACCGCCATGCAGACCTTCATGTTGGAGGTATAGTCGCGAAGTGAAACTCACATCGCCATATTCTGCAACCATGCCTCGGTGGCTTAACTGTCCGGGGCACCAAAGAACTTGGGAAATTTGACCTTCTCGAGTTCACGGTGAATTCTACCAGTATCGACCAGAGTGCGCGGTGGACCCTCGGGGGGTGTTGGTGCCCTAGCCTCATCTCTATCCAAACAGTTGATCGGTGCCTCAGACATGTGCTGAACAGATCTCATCATCCCAACCACATCACCCACCGCTATATACTCCTGCCTGACAACATTTTTGTCTCCCTGGGGGTTAGAGCCCTCAGGCGTGGATGCTACTAGAGGCGTCACATCTCCTCCCCTAACACCCCGTCATCTACCTCCGTGGCGTCCTCTAACCATGATTACCTGCACGAATACAAGTCAACTTAATTAGCAACATTATAATCAAATATCACATCAATGAAATCCATAGTGATCCCAAGTCGTGGGTTGAACTCACTCTGATACCATATGTAATGAGCCCTCGACCGTTACGACTACAAGCGAAGCAGAAAGTGCAATTGTTTTTTGGTTTTTAGGCAGGAAGGAAACGCCGAAAAACAGTGGAACCACACAACCTGATGACGAACACAAGAACACAGATCATGCAACAGACAACTATGACTCCTCGCACTAGCACCAAGAGAAATTGGGTGAGACATGCGTAAATAAAAGAAAGAAACGAACTACCTGCTCGACACACAAAACACGACAATGCCTACGAGCTAAGGACAACATCCACAATCCATACCCAATGGCCTTGACGACTAGTAACTAGAACCTCTATGGCGTGCAAAACTAAACACATGAAGGTGTTACAACCCAAACTCCAACAAAAACTACAGCGAGCAAACTCCCACAACGGGTAGCGCAGTCTCCGGCCAAGTTATCATTTGCCTCTATTCATTAGGGCACACGATGATCCCCTCATCAGGAATCATGTCGTCGCTAGGTGATGGGTGCGACAACAACCGTGGTGCAACAACATAATTGGACCCTCAACACAAGTCAAAATCAATGCGCTAGGAGTTCCAGTTAACTATCTAACCCCTAACGACAAACCCTAGCACCCAATCGACAAGTCAACAAGACGACTATTACCTTCACACAACACAATAAATTCCTTACGCAAAAAAATCAATTGGTACACATAAAATAATTTTTATCAACAATTAGCTCATTGTAACTATTCTCCAATTCCGTTATTGGGTAGGTATTTTCCTAAGAAGGAAATTCCCTATCGTTTAACTGAAACAAAAAACGGAACATGTCTTTTAAGCAATAATAACATATCTTTTAAATATGGCAACATTATCCTTTAACCGACACCATATAATACAATTGCTATCTATATAATCTAAATATTGATATTTCGTATCACATTAGATATAAAAACGATGTCATTACCTATTAAAATTGATAGTTATACACCGCATACCATGCATCGACAATCGTTGTTGTATACAAAAATATCATTGTTGTCTAACTTGATTCTCTATATTTTCGTTGCCCATACAATAAGAGCTAATTAATGAAATTAACAGTAATGACATACCATAAAGACATTAACGTCTAAATGTAATGTTGACCCTTAATGAGGTATAATAGTGATATATAATGATGATATATAATAAGGATATATACTGTCAAGGATATAATTCTAAGTTAAATGACATTACTGAGCGAAAACATGACTGTGATGGGAGAAATATGATATCACTGTGCCATTAAATGTATAAATCGTTGCCATCTATATATGGCACTATCTATCAATAAAATCATTGCTTCTTAATGCATATGGTCACTGCCATTTATATCACATGTTGTCTATCAATAAAAATGGGTGAAAATGTAGTTAAACACAATAGAATCAACATTGTCTATTCCATAATAACCTATTGTCATTCGCCCACCAAAAACTCTGACATTCACCTGCAAAAACACTGCCATTACTCCTATAGAAACACAACCGTTACCCCCAAAAATGCATCCAGTACACAAGTGAAAACGCAACCATTACATAGTAAATACACAGTCTGAATTTGTATTAAAATCGCATTGAAGCTTGCACTCACAAAAAAAGTAAAGTAATGTGAGTTCGTTGTCATTGGAACAGGTAAAATCGCAGTCAAAAAATATATATTAAAAATAAGCATTGAAATTTTCACTCAAAACAAATAAAGTGGGGTAAGTTCGTGGTCATTGGAACAGGTAAAACCGCTGGGATATCCTCAAGGAAGCCATTATGTCATATATTAAGAAATAACAATAACAATATATATCGTTGGGCATATTTTAAAGAAATTACAATAACACATTTTAAGGAATATATCGTTGTGCATATATTTAAAGAAATAATGATAAAACTACATATTGTTGGGCATAAAAACTATGTCTATCGTTCACTATGCCTGTCTTTTAACAACAATAATAATAACCCTATATTAGAGAAATATATTGTTGTTCAAAATAAAAAGAACATTGTATAACGTTGTGTGTATATTAAAGAATAACATTAACTCCATATTACAGAACTATATCGTTGCACATAGATTAAAGAAGTAACAATAAACTATCTATTGTTGGGCATAAAACTATGCCTCTCATTCTCTATGATTGTCTTTTAACCAGAGATAACCATAACGCTATTTTAGAGAAATAACAGTATAAGTTAAATCACAATAGCACTATTTTAACAAGGAAAAAAAATAACACTAACAGTCATTTGATAAAGGTGAAATTGCAGATGCAGAGTAAGCAAATTCGAAGCCATTTGCTGAATGAAAATCACAGTCAAATGGGTGATTTCGCAATAAAAAATAAAGTGAGGTCAGAAGGGAAAACACTAACTGTAAGAAGATATGATTAGTCGTTGTCTACACCGATTAAAATCGCAGTAAAAATTTTCTCTCAATATATAATGAAATCATGCAAGTTCTCAGTCAAAGAAGTAGGTAAAATAAAAATGATATATGAAGATTCGATCGCAGTCTCCAATAGAAAAAAGAGGATGTCATACAATCGATTACTGTCAATAAATAAATCCAAATCACAGTCAGGATTAGTTTAAAAAAAAAAAGCACTTTCATTCAAGTGGACAACACTGAGATTTCTCCATTCAAGAGCTGGGAAATGTCACGGAAATTGCAAAGAATAAGATACCCTCCGAAACCACATAGGTTATATAAAAACGCAAAGGGTATTGAGCTAATCACAGAGAGAAAATATAAACAATATGTAGAGGTATTCAATCACAAGAAGGCGCAAGACAATCCATCAACTAGGAACAATCAACAGGGTAGAGAGCTGGGCAAAAACATCCTTCACTCATCATCCACGGACAAAAAAGTAGGGCATTAGAATATATAGCTCGCTATGCACCGAAGTGACAATCGTCGATTCGGCTCCTGGCCGACTACTCAGGCATGGACTGATGATATAGGGATGAGGACGAAAGATAAATCACAATCTCTTAATAATAATCATTAAAACAAAACATAACAGTCATAGTAATCAGGGATCGATTTCCAAGGAAATCAATTCAAGCAGTGAGCGTAAAGCTATGATTACTATAAGTTCTCGATTAAAAACGTTGAGTAGAACCCTTTTCTTTACACAATTAAAAGTACAGAAATGAAAGTGAAAGAACCATATTTATCTACCATTCAAAATAAATGCATGTGTACCATATCCCAAGGTGATGGTTCCAAGTCGTTGTCTTGCACGCTCCATCCAACTCCCACTTGCCGATCGATGTGACTTCACCAGTACCTCCCAGCCAACGCTAGGGGTACTCTTCTTCCCCTTGAGCCCCCTGAGCCGCAAAGGGACCACGCACACTAAACCAAAGAACAACTAGAAACCAACTCACCTCACAAGGTCAAGCTACCACTCGTTACCCGAGCTAGGTATCCCAACTCCCACAAGATAAGTCAGTCAAGACACAAATTCTGCAGTGTGACGTTATGCATAAAATAAGAGATCCATGGTACTCCTCCTCCATCCTTTTTATTGAGTTTCTAAGCGATTTCTTTCCCAAATTCCCATTTAATTTATTTTTCATTAATTTAATTCAAAAAAACCTCCCTCGTACGCATGTCACCCATACCCCTAGTTGCACTAGAAATTAATTTCATTAATTAATTAATTACTCCTATTTCCCTCACCCACCTAAAAGCATTCCTAAAATTTCTCCTTGGTGTCCCCATATTCCCTTACACATTTTAAATTACTTATGCCCTTACTAAATTCCTAGTTGAGTTCGTAATTAGAAAGTTCTTAAAGGCAAGATTCCTTACTAAGTTAGTCATTCAACGTTTTCCTTAGTTTTCCCTCTTTCTTTATGTTTCCCCTTTTCCCTTAGTTTCCTATTTCTTTTAAGTTTCCCTCTTTTCCTTTTTTAACTAAAACTAAAATTAGCAAGTGTAGAAATCCACCCTTTTACCCCTTTTTCTTTTTAATTAATAATATTTAATTAACATATGTAGAAAAACAATCATTCCTTTTTCTTTATTTTTTTTAAATTTAATCCCCCAAAGTAATTTGATTTTTAATAAATTATTTGAATTTATTACCCTCTTCTCGTCACATGTTTAATTATGATTATTATTATTTTTTTTACCAAAAGTATCACTTAGACCTAGATTTTAATTTCCTAGACTGGGCGACATTTTTATTAGGGAAATTATTTTTAAATCTTACTTATTACATCATTCATTTTAAGGCCGACTAGGTTTATTCACTTACCCATTGAAATCGCGACCTACCCTTCAGGACGTAGTAGGTGCTCCAAGGGTGCCACTCGCCTTTTATGTTTTCCTTCGCGACATGCCATTCAGGATGCACTATGTGCTCCAAGGGTGCCACTCACCTCTTTCCATTTTCCTTGCGTGACGTGCCCTTCAGGACACACTACGCGCTCCAAGGGTTCCACTCGCCTTTTTCCATTTACCTTGTGCGACATGCTCTTTAGGACACACTACGTGCTCCAAGGGTGCCACTCGCCTCTTGAATGACTTGGTAGACATAAAAAAACCCTGGAGTCAATACTCCGCCAGGCGATATTGTGGGAGACTAAGTGCCTCTAAGGAATAAGGCCCCTGCCTTATTGCATGCCCCTTAGAATCATCCTGAGCGATTGTCGCAATCTGCCCTCAAGACATCATGGTTCTTCTCGAAATATGTAATTGTTAACCTACAGTTCGATCCATGGCGAGAGTGATAGTAGGCTATGGTAGGGATGTTGTCCACACCTCTCCCTCAACGTTTCTGGTTGTCTTGCACGACCCCTCTTCTCCACATGTGAGTCTGGTCGACAAGCTATCGTCAACCTACATCATCAACAAATCATGTCAGCAATAATAATCAATCATCATAACATCTAATCATATGTACATATGTAATATCTACAACAATCAACCCCAATAGTTCACTCCCTGTCTCAATCCAGAGTCCAAGGGTTTCATCGATGCCTCTGCATCCTCGAGGTCCAAAGTCCTGCACACTCAGGAGAACCTAGTCAATAGCACCTGTCTATGTAAATACACAAAATAACATATAATCACATCCATAATGACTCATAATCATAATCAAATGGCCAATAGTATAATAATCCATATCACTTGCAAGCAAGTGTCCTCAAAGAATAAGTTTTCTCAATGCGCGCAAGAGCAGGATGTTACAGAATCATTGGATATTTTCCTCAACATCTCAAAACTCCATCGGATTTGGGTGTCGTAATTTGAACATTGGCGTCTAGTAATATTTCATTGGTTTCTAGGAATGTGAAGCACAAAATGTTATTGGTTTCTCTTTTTGGAAGAGAGACACCCCTCAAAAAGGATTATCTCTTATAAAAGTGGATGTGTCTTTTTAGCATGTCTTCCTCTGAGTTTCAAGGTGATAAATATAGCTATAATATACACCCTTACAAATAAGGGTTGAAGTTTATTCATATAAAATTTACTAATGTATGGTATATGGAGGATCCTTTGCAAATATTTTACCCTCCTCGTCTTGAAAAGCTATTGGGTCTCCCAAGATTGTGCTACCTACCAGTCAACTGTTGGATTTTGATAGGAAACCTAGTGAGTATTTGAGTATTCTTCCTCAATTTCCCATCACATTAGTTGGGAAGACTACCTTGGTCAATATGATAGTGGTGGATGGCCCATTGGAATTCAATATGTTCCTTTGGCATGATTTTTCATATGTTATGATTTATATGGTATGTACACTCTTTCAAGTGATGGATTTTCCTCACAATAGAAGAATTGTCACTATTTATTAACTTGCATTTGATAATCACCATCTTAATTCAAATTTATCCCAGGATACCCTTTATACATTCCTAGTATTCGAGTGGAATATACCTCGCCACAGGCAGGGATGATTTTAAGGGTGGAAAATTATTTTAAAATGTAGAAACCTTGGTGAATCTTACTTATCCTTCATATGCCAACTATAAATGTTTGGTGAAATTTTTGTAAAACTATTCAAATTTCTAAGGATTTTATATAGTTTTTATAAAATTTTGGTGATTTTTAAGGTAAAATAATTTTATCCTGTAGAATTTGGGTGAATCAATTTTAAAATAGCGAATCTTGTTTTTGGAAAAACCATGGAAAATTAGCCCATGAGTGAAATTTATCCCCTAAAATCACCCATGCCCACAGGTTAATTAAATGGCATCATTTCATTGGTGTTCAATTGTTTCTTAGAAAGAGCCTTTACACTCATGTTTTCCTTCTCGAGACAAGGTCTTGGTAGTTGATTTAGTGATTTATTCAAGACAAACATGAGAGCCCTTTCTTCCCCCTATTGACCCAAGGGACTACAATTTTCCTCTTGAATATGATATCACTATTTGTAAGTCCTCAACTACTAGCATTTTTGAGTCTTTTCTAGTAGAATATACCTCCTTTGATCAGAATCTCTAGTATTATATGGAATATGGTCAATTCTATTTTCCAACCTGGGTCATCGATCCTCCCAATTCACATGATTTCTTGGATGTTGAATTTTTTTCGGATGAGGTTATCCTTGAAGCCATGACTTTGGTCAATGTACCATGGGAAGATATGCATCACTGATCATTATTTTTTTTCAAACTAGATAGTTTAGGGGTTGACTACCAAATAAAATGCTTGGTCTAAGCCTCACATTTTTCTCTACCTAAAGAAGTATTATGCATAATCTACAAGGTTGCATAGCACTTTGTACCATGTCATACTTTTAAGGTTTTCTCTCTTCAAGTTTTACATTCTAGAGCATAGGTTTTTATCAGGGGTTCGTATATTGGATCTATTAACTTTTGGTATAGTGTTATTTAGTATGTATACATGACATTGGAGGCATTTTATTTGGTATTTTCTATGTTGATATTCTATAATAGGTAAAAGAATCAAACCCAACATATAGGTTAGGTTTTCCACCTTGAATTGTACATTATCAATTTCATGTTCCATTTTGGCCTTAGGATCGACCTCATAGAGTTGTGATAGAAAACCTTCCTTGTCATTTAAAGTCTCATAATTTACGTGGTAGAGACTACCAATCGTGGGTGCCCTAGTTAGATCACTATTTTCCATTTTGGAACCCATGCTAATTTTTTTTCATAGGCTCAAGAGACCTCTTAGCCCCACCATAACTTTGCATTGAAGCCACATGACTTCTTCTCAACCTATTTCTATCCCATTTTTGTGGGGCTCCCATTTTCACATTTTGAGTTGTGTTACTTCATTACACACCGTTGCTTGTGTTTTAGAGCCTAATTCCTACTATAGTTTTTCATTTTCTACTTATTTCTTATGTGTTCTCTTCAAACACTCGTCATTGCATTTGTTTCCTCTACACCTTAGAACCCTCTCCCTAAAGGAAACATCCTAATGAGTTTCCATATCCTACACATCCTTCTTTCATTTTTCATAGGTATGTTCCATGCGCTTGAAACTATTTTTCTTATGTCGTGACACTCATTTCCTCCATTGTATTTTAGAATTCTTTTATTATTTTTTAAGATTTAATAACACGAAAAAGGAAAAAAAAATAATATGATAGAAAGAGAGGGGGGGGAAAGAATACAGATCTTTGTTTTATTTGCAACTCTCTTGAGTTATTTCACCCTTGAACAAAGCGACAAATTTTGAATCATCTACTTAGCAAGTTGGGTTTTGGTATGGCATTAGGAAGACAAACCTTGATTTTTGAGTTCAATACTCCTCTAGTTGGTTATTCTTCCAATCACCATGGAGAGTTTTTTTATGCCTCGTGTATTAAAATATTATACCATTGTTCCACTTTGTGTCAAATGATGTTGAAGTCACCATTGTGTTGTGATTGTGTTCAAGGGAAGTTTTATCCTATGTTGGCCATTCCTCAGATTACCTAACTATCCATGTTAGCATTCTCGATTGTCAATTTGTTCTCAGTACAATCGATATCTTTTTCCTTTATTTGTCCAAGTTTGGAGGGTATCCATTGACTTAGAACTAACATTTCATCTCTTATTGACTATGACACATTGCTCGAAGAGTTTGACCTAGATTCGATAGCACCCAAGGCCTATTTTCATCATTGGTAGTTTACCTTGTACTCAACATATGACATTTCATCATTTTTTGTTGATGCAGTGGTTTCCCATGTGTTCAACATCAAACCCACTATTCACATATTTGGATTCATGTTGTACCTTGGCTTCCATTTTCATCATTGGTGGAAGTCCTCACCTTTTTCAAATGAATTTCATTATGGATTGTTTCTCAAAGGGTCTCTTTCGTATGTTATTCCATCTAGTGCATGTGAGATACGTACTCAATGGTGTGTTGTTCTATATTTTTCTGAGACTTTAAAATAATTCTTCTTGTGCCTTCTCATGTTGGCTGATGATGGATGCCTTAATGTCATCCTTCCAATGGATCTCTTCCCATTGACTTTGACTCATTTTCTCTTGGAGTGGGATCTAGATACTTTATAGTACCTTGGGAATCATAGTTATCAATGGAAAGATCCCTTTATATTGACAATGGGGAGTACATCAATTTCCTCTAATTGATACACTCTACAGTTATTAGATGAAAGATCATATATTTGCACTTTCTATAATGTACTAGGTACCTTGAAGCCCATTACCATTATCAATGGGTGGTATCATGTTTTCCAATGGTATACATAAATGATTTCTAATCAAATTGTTTCTCCCATGTTTGACATCAACTCATTTATTCACATGGTGTAGATGTGTACCTTCGACAATTTTGGATTGAAGACATTGGGCATTAGTACCATATCCTCTTTATGTTTCTTCTTGTGTTGTGTAACACTGTACAAGTCACCCATATGAAGTTGGTACTTTTGGATGATCAATGTTTTCATCCCACTATTCCATTCATCCTCCTGATATATTGTAAGACATAAATCCACTATTTTTTTGTTTATGGATTTGATCTATTTTTTACATGGATCCACCCTTTATCTTTTCATAGCCATGATATTTTCTTATTATGTATACTTAATGGATCTGTAGTGTACTTGATTTGGTAGCCACACTTGTCCACACATGAGCATGGGTATTCCCACCTTGGGAAAATAGTCATTTGATGCCTTGGTTTTGTCACGGGTACTTTCCTAATCCAAAGTCTGGTGAACTCCACCTAGGACCACTCAACAACTTCCTATGCAATATTGTAATGTATTTCATACATCATCTCCCCTTCTAACCTCACACATTAAGGGGCATTTTTTATAGCATATTTTTCTACCATTAGAGCTAAGATGTATTTGTTTC
>ML805098.1:104332-132881 GCA_009831015.1 Picea engelmannii | reverse complement strand
CATCATTTTTCTTTTCTTCCGCCATTGAGGGTTTCTTGGGTGTGCGAGAGAGATTGTCCTCAAGAGAGACAAGCTCGAGACCCAACTTGCTATACTCGGACCTCGTCGGGGACATGCACTGAAAAAATGATCAAGAACAGTCTGCTCTGATACCACTGATCCAGATTATTTTCGGCACGAAATGAGAGCAGAGATATAATAAAGAAATTCACAGAGATATTGCAGATAATAATATAACAGAAATGTATCAAAGATGCAACCATAAACACATATATGCAGTAATACACGATTTCTATTAATCAGGGAAATGTACAGAGACTGTAAAAATACAGAGTGAAAGACTCGCTAGAATGGTGGCAACTTATCTATGAGAAGAGATGTGACGGCTACTCGCATTCGCAAGAAGATGATTACAATGAGGCTCTAAAGGCCCTTTTACAATAAATGGGAATTCCAAAATTCCTAAACATCCAAAAACCTAACCCTAGGAGATGAAGCACCAAAAGTCATGTGGGCCCCATTTGGGTAAGTGAGTACATCAACTTCCCGGGGTCGTAACTTTTGCATACGATCTTCGTTTTAGGCGTGTGATAGCTCGTTGGAAAGGTATCATCAAGGAGATTCATTTTGGGGGCTCAATCATGCATTTGGATATCATTGAGAACCTTGATCTTGAAAAACCTTCATTTGGGCCCTCAAAATGGCCCGGGAAGTTAAAACTTGCTAAAAATAGTAAATTGCCAAAATTGCTATAAAACCGTTTTGAGCCATTTGGAAAAGGTGGGTGGCCATTGATATCCACCTGGATCAACTATAATCCATCAAATATTTATACGAGCACCATAAATGATAGGTCATGATGTAGGATAACAGGTCTTATGTAGGCTTACAGTCGAATTTAGGAATGTCAGAGGGTAACTTGGTATGAATGGTTAACCATCCCAGGTGGTGAAGGATGGGGTTGTTTTTCAACCAAAATAGATCAAGTAAGTCTAGTGTCACCAAGAAAGGAAACAACATGTTGAAAAGCATATTTTTGGGAGATGGTGTAACATTGTGGGTACAGAAAGGACTTGGAAGCTCCCCCATGTGATAGTTTTTGGTGGAGTGAATACTACCAAAAGGGTTGTTTCCACCATGTTTTTGAGGATGAGGGACAAAATTTCTTTCTGAAACATGGCTATTTTCAAGCCCATACATGCATGTATAAGGATTAATCCCATAGACACAAATTGGACCGTAAGAATGACTCCCTCTAGGAAAATACATGTCGTCGGGAGGAGTGCCTCTAGAGACAAAAGTTTGACTAAAAAGAGATGTATGCATAGGGTACAATGCACTTCCAAAAGGTTGACTAAACCAAGGGGCATTGTCTCCCCCATAAGTGTTGTTTTCCTCGAGTTGACTAGGAGTAGTACTTGACCCAATATTTTCCATTCGAAAGGAAAACCAACATTGGGAACAATTGGGACACCTATAGGAATACTACAAATGGAAGGATTTTTTCCTTTGGTGCCAATGTTATGGATTCGCCCCCCATCAAAGGTGAATATGGTTATGGGTGTCGATGATGATGCGATGGGATTTGTACTACTAAATGGACCAAAGGAAGGAAATGTGGTGACCGATGATGGTCCCCGTATAGAGAAAGTTGACAAAAGAGAAATGGACAAGGTAGGACCGATAACACTAAGGGATGGTAATGGATACATTATTGATCTTCTTCATGGGTTACTAGGGGCAAAGATCATCGAATTTGTCATACTTGATGATCCATTTAATCCCTCCATGTCATGATATTTGAAAAAGGAAAATGAATCACTAAGGTTGCTACTTATATCAAGGAGTATGGGGCCAAAAGGGTTGGTCAAATCAGGGTTAATATTTAATGGTGGAAGAATTTCTTCAACCACTTCTACTTCAATATGTTTAGTGCCCCCTAAATCGAAAAATTATCTCTTGGACTCTACTGGTTTGATGTTGTTCCCGAAAAGGGACAACTCTTATCTCTTTCCAATAGTTTTGTCTTCCTTTTCAAGGGAAAGACCACATTTTTTTCGCAATAGAAAAAGAGATTGGTCATCCATGGTGACTAAATATGTTTCAAAAGATACACAATCAACCTGTGGTCAACTATACTCATGCCAAATATCACACCCCTACCAATCTAGAAAGTCAATAAGAAAATTGGCTAGATAGTACAAGCCTTTTGAAATCTAAAGTTCTGATGTGATCAAATCTATAGAAACCCAGCTAGAAAAGTATGAGAGAAAATTTCTAAGCCCCAATCAAAAAATCCTTCCTGGTGCAAGTATCCCTATGAAAGAAAACACCCTCCAGGGGTACTAAAACAGGTGATCAATGTTTGCCTCATGTACTACAAGGAGTTCCTACCCACAGTCACCTGTGTAGCCTCCTATCATAGACCAATAAGGATACCACCACATAGTATATGATCAAACAAACAATCAAATATCAAACCACACATATGGGCATGGTATCTAAGCCCAAAATTCCAAAATCGCTACCTCACAGAAGGTTTTTCCACTCTTGGGTTCCCCGTACACGTAGTATTTCAAGTTGTTTGACAAATGCCTTGATGAATAGAGATAGGATATAACTCTACTCGCTTCGATGCAATCTACTGCTTAACTCCTTTGTTAGAGTAGGCTCCCAAGACACTTCTTGCAACACTGGATTTACTCCCTAATGACTCTACTTTTAGTTTCCAACCTTAGAGAATTTACTCTCCAACCTATTCCAAGGCTCCAAGTCTTATCTAAAGTGGGTTTTCTATAAAGAAAGAGTTTGATTAATTTTAAATTAAGCTCTTCTTTATTAAGTTTGTTTATTAATCCAAGGGTATATGGATGAAATTGTAGTGATGTTTTGGACTCTTCAATGAAAAATCAAGAGGAAAATATGAAATGCAACTTTATTTACGATGAACTCTAGATAAGGGAAAGAAGAGGTCTTTTTCACTTTAATTTTTTAAAACAAAAAATCAGCAAACAATCCTCACGACACTCTCTTTCATCACTCAAACATTCTAGTCAGCCAAAAAAGATTTCCAAAGAAACTTTTTCCAATGCAAAAGACACCCAAAAGCTAAAACCCTAAAAATGCAAGAATGAAATACATTTTTTTTCTTTTTCTTTTCATGAAAGAAAAAAGAAAAAAACACATGCGAGCCAAAATGACCAAAATAAGGCTAGGGACAACGTGATATTGGTAGTGATGCAGGTATGCACACTCCAATGTCTACACTAACAACAAAAAACAAAAAAATTGCAAATGAAAAGGGCCTAAAGAGGAAAACCAAGAAAATATATCAAATCTAAATGGGACTATCAATCACCCCAAAAGAGAATTTTATAGCCCAAATTCACAAACAACACTCCAATGCAATTCCGAAAAGAAGAACTAAAATACTCCAAAAGGGATGATCACAAAATGTATTTTTTTCTTTTTATTTGTTATACCATGAAAATAATGATTAAAAATTCCTATCAAAGCTAAGTTCTAAAGTATCTTTTTCCCAAGAATAGGGATCCTAAGCTTCATGGGAAAAACCTAGAAATGTTTCTGCAAAAATCGTATTTTTTTTGTACCGTACATGTATTTTTTGTGGACCCTACAGGGGGTGTCATGGGTTTCCTTCACTTGAATTGCGACATGATCGTGGATTTTCAATCTACAATTAGAAAAACCACTAGTGAAACTTATGAAATTTGCAAAACATTTCCCCTGTCATGGGTTGTAAAAATGTGTCCCTATCACTAGTCAGTAGTAATGCAACTAGCGGCACTGCCACTAGTCAATAATACTACAACTAGTGACATTGTTGGTTTTTATCTAATAATAGACATGTGACACACCACAAATTTAAAAAAAAAATACTTGGATCAAGCCTAGATTATTCAAATATAGAAGATATACTCTCTAAGAGGGTAATGGGGAAGACAATAATTGACTCAGAAACACATTCAGAGGCTAAATTAAAGAAAGATTAGTCCAAACCGAGGAAATACCACGAGATTAGTTCCTTAGTGGAGTCACCACTCCTATGAAGGATTCTGGTCAACGAACTAACCAATTATCCCTTAGATCTTCACTTGATTCAATACTGATAAAGTGATAGATAACAATAAGTTTACACTCTAGATCAATCAAATTTGTCTTATTATTCTATGGGAATGGATGGAAAGTGCACCTTATTTATGAAGGTTTTCCTCACATGTCTTTGGATGACGCAACTATCGAGATTCCTCTCTATCTCTTTATCACCCTTTCACCTACACAAAAAAGACAAGAAACATTTTTCTCCAACCTATCCAAGCTAAAGAAAAGAAAATTTGAAGTAGATATATTTTAATCTACTCAAGGAGAGACTAAATTTTCATATGAAAGACATAATCATTGATTAAACAAACATTAAAAGGGGGAAACAACATTGATCTTTATTAATAAAATGTAGAGAACATTACATCAAGTTTACCATAATCCTTGAGTCTCGATGCAATCCTCTTTGGTACCCTTGGATCCAACTCCTCCTTGGACCTCTCTCGATTTCAGGTTGAATTTCAAGAAAACAGAGGTTGGATGAATCTCCTTTGTGTTATAGCAGTGTAACTTTACTCACATTTCTCCCTCCTTCTACTATAGAGTTCCTTTCCTTTTATAGAGTGATGGAAGGAGATAACTATGCATCCATAATTGATCCATAACTATGAGAGACTTGGATTTATGTTGTGGGATGATTTGGCATCTCAACTATTGTTGATTTCCTTGAAAGTATTGAAGATACTCGGCTAGAATCTATAACGACCCCCCGACATTTACGATTACAAGCGAAGCAGAAAGTGCATTTTTTTTTTCTTTTAGGTAGGAAGGAAACGATGACAAAAAGTGGAACCACACAACCCGACGACGAACAAAAGCATGCATATCAGGCAACATACAACTATGAATCCCCGCACTAGCACTAAGAGCAATTGGACAAGACATGCATAAATCAAAGAAAGAAACGAACTACCTGCCCGACACACACAACACGACAACGCCTACGAGCTAAGGAAAACATCCACAATCCCAACCCAACGACCTTGACGACCAGTAACTAGAACCTCTATGGTGCACAAAACCAAATGTATGAAGGCGTTACAACCCAAATTCCAACAACAACTACAACGAGAAAATGCCCACAACGGGTAGCACAGACTTTGACGAAGTTATCGTTCACCTCTATCCATTAGGGAACACAATGATCCCCTCATCAGGAATCATGTCGTCGCCAGGTGATGGGCGCTACAACAACCGTGGCACAACAAAATAATTGGACCCTCAACACAATTCAAAATCAACGCGCTAGGAGATCCAGTTAACTATATAACCCCTGACGACTAACCCTAGCACCCAATCGACATGTCAACAAGACGACTATGACCTTCACACAACACAATAAATTCCTTGCGGAAAAAAATCAATCAATACACATAAAATAAATTTTATCAACAATTAGCTCATTGTAACTATTCTCCAATTTCGTTATTGGGTAGGTATTTTCCTAAGACGGAAATTTGCTATCGTTTAACTGAAACAAAAAACGGAACATGTATTTTATGCAATAAGAACATATCTTTTAAATCTAGAAACACTATCCTTTAACAGGCACCATATAATAAAATTGTTATCTATATAATCTAAATATTGATATTATGTATCACATTAGATATAAAAACGTTGTCATTACCTATTACATTTTCTAGTTATACACCGCATACCACGCATCAACAATCGTTGTTGTATACAAAAATATCATTGTTGTCTTGATTCTCTATATTTTTTCTTCCCATACAATAAGATTTAATGAATGAAATTAACAATAATGACATACCATAAATACATTAACATCTAAATGTAATGCTGACCCTTAATGAGGTATAATAATGATATATAATAAGGATATATACTGTCAAGGATATAATGCTAAATTAAATGACATTGTTGAGTGAAAACATGACAGTGTTGGGCAAAATATGATATCATTGTGCCATTAAATGTATAAATCGATGCCATCTACATATGGTGCTATCTATCAATAAAATCATTGCTTCTTAATGCATATGGTCGCTGCAATTTATATCACATGTTGTCTATCAATAAAAATGGGTGAAAACGCAGTCAAACACAACAAAATCAACATTGTCTATCCCATAATACCCCACTGTCATTCGCCCACCAAAAAAGATGACGTTCACCTGCAAAAATGCTGCCATTATTCCTATAGAAACACAACCGTTACCCCAGAAAAATGCATCCAGTACACAAGTGAAAACATAGCCATTACATAGTAAATACGTAGTCTGAATTTGTATTAAAATCACATTGAATTTTTCACTCACAATAAATTAAAGTAATGTGAGTTTGCGGTCATTGGAACAGGTAAAATCACTGTAAAAAATATATGTTAAAAATAAGCATTGAAATTTGCACTCAAAACAAATAAAGTGAGGTAAGTTTGCATTCATTGGAACAGGTAAAAGCGCTGGGATATCCTCAAGGAAGTCGGTGTGTCATATATTAATAAATAACAATAACAATATATATCGTTGGGCGTATTTTAAAGAAATTACAATAACACATTTTAAGGAATATATCGTTGTGCATATATTTAAAGAAATAACGATAACACTACATACTGCTGGGCGTAAAAGCTATGTCTGTCGTTCACTATGCCTGTCTTTTAACAAGAATAATAATAACCCTATATTAGAGAAATATATCACTGTGCAAAATAACAATAACACTGTATAACGATGTGCGTATATTAAAGAATAACATTAACTCCATATTACAGAAATATATTGCTGTGCATAGATTAAATAAGTAACAATAAACTATATATCGTTGGGCATAAAACTATGCCTATCAGTCGCTATGATTGTCTTTTAACCAGAGATAACCATAACGCTATTTTAAATAAATAATAGTATAAGTGAAATCGCAATACCACTATTTTAACAAGGAAAAACAATAACACTAACAGTCACTCGATAAAGGTGAAATTGCAGACGCAGAATAAGCAAATTCAAAGCCATTTGCTAAATGAAAATCGCAATGAAATGGGTGATTTCACAATAACAAATAAAGTGAGGTCTGAAGGGAAAATGCTGACTGTAAGCAAATATGATTAATCACTGTCTACACCGATTAAAATCGCAGTAAAAATTTTCTCTCAATATATAATGAAATCATGCAAGTTCTCAGTCAAAGAAGTAGGTAAAATAAAAATGATGTCTAAAGGTTCGACCGCAGTGTCCAATAGAAAAAAGAGGATGCCATACAATCAGTTACTGTCAATAAATAAATCCAAATCAAAGTCACACTTATTTTTTTAAAGAAAATACTTTCATTCAAGTGGGCAACGTTTAGATTTCTCCATTCAAGAGCTGGGAACTGTCATGGAAATTGCAGAGAATAAAATTCCATCTGAAACTGCAGATGTGATATAAAAACGCAAAGGGTATTGAGCTGATCGCGGAGAGAAAAGATAAACAATACGCAGAGGTATTCAATCACAGACAATCCATCAACCAGGAACAATCAACAGGGGTAGACAACTGGGAAAAAACATCGTTCACTCATCATCCATGCACAAAAAAGAAGGGAATTAGAATATATAGCTCACTATGCACCGAAGTGACGGTCGTCGATTCGGCTCCTAGTCGACTGCTCAGGAGTGGGATGATGATCTAGGGATGAGGACGAAAGATAAAGAAAAATCTCTTCATAATAATCATTAAAACAAAACAGAACAGTCATAGCAATCAGGGATCAGTTTCCAAGGAAATCAATTAAAGCAGCGAGCATAAATCTATAATGACTTTAAGTTCTCGATTAAAAACACTGAGTAAAACTCTTTTCATTACATAATTAAAAGTACAGAAATGAAAGCGCAAGAACCATATTTATCTACCATTCAAAATAAACGTAGGCGTACCGTATCCCAAGGTGACGACTCTGAGTCGTTGTCCCACATGCTCTGTCCAGATCCCTCTTGCCGACCGATGTGACTTCATCGGTACCTCCCAGCCAACACTAGGGGCACTCTTCTTCCCCCTGATCCCCCCGAGCCATAAAGGGGCCATAGACACTAAACCGAAGTACATCTAGCAACTAGCTCGTCTCACAAGGTTGAGCTACCACTCGTTACCTGAGTTGGGTATCCTAACTCCCACAAGATAAGTCAGTCAAGACAAAAATTCTAAAGCGTAACGTTATGCATAAAAGAAGAGATCCATGGTACTCCTCCTCCATCCTTTTTATAGAGTTTCTAAGTGATTTATTTCCCAAATTCCCATTTAATTTATTTTTCATTAATTTAATTTATAAAAACCTCCCCCGTACACATGTCACCAATCCCCCTAGTTGCACCAAAAATTAATTTCATTAATTAATTAATTACTCCTATTTCCCTCACCCACCTAAAAGCTTTCCTAAAATCTCTCCTCGGTGTCCCCATATTCCCTTACACATTTTAAATGACTTACGCCCTTACTAAATTCCTAGTTGAGTTTGTAATTAGAAAGTTCTTAAAGGCAAGATTCCTTACTAAGTTAGTCATTCAACTTTTTCCTTAGGTTTCCCTTTTCCTTTATGTTTCCTTTTTTCCCCTTAGTTTCCAATTTATTTTAAGTTTCCCTCTTTTCCCTTTTTAACTAAAATTAAAATTAGCAAGTGTAGAAATTCACCATTTTACCCCTTTTTCTTTTTAATTAATAAAATTTAATTAGCATATGTAGAAAAACAATCATTCCTTATTCTTTTTTAATTTAATCCCCCAAAGTAATTTGACTTTTAATAAATTATTTGAATTTCTTAACCCCTTCTCGTCACATGTTTAATTATGATTATTATTGTTATTGTTTTACCAGAAGTATCACTTAGACCTAGATTTTAATTTCCTAGGCTGGGCGACATTTTTTATTAGGAAAATTGTTTTAAAATCTTACTTATTACGTCATTCATTTTAAGGATGAATAGGTTTATTCACTTACCCTTTGAAATCGCAATGTTCCCTTCAGGACACACTAGGTGCTCCAAGGGTGCCACTCGCCTTTTATGTTTTCCTTGCGCAACGTGCCCTTCAGGATGCACTGCGGGCTTCAAGGGTGTCACTCACCTCTGCCCATTTTCCTTGCATGATGTGCCCTTCAGGACGCACTACACCCTCCAAGGGTTCCACTCGCCTCTTTCAATTTTCCTTGCACGACGTTCCCTTTAGGATGCACTATGTTCTCCAAGGGTGCAACTTGCTTCTTGACTGACTTGGTAGACATCAAAAACCCCTAGAGTCAATACTCTGCTAGGTGATATTGTTGGAGACTAAGAGTCTCTAAGGAATAAGGCCCCTTCCTTATTGTGTGCCCCTTATAATCATTGTGTGAAACTGTCGTAGTCTTCCCTCACAGCATCGTGGGTCTTCTCAAACTAGGTAATCGTTAACCTACAATTCCATCCAGGTGGGACTGTTAGTAGGTTATGGCAGGGATGTTGTCCACACCTCTCCCTCAACGTCTTTGGTTGTCGTGCATGACCCCTCTACTCCACATGTGAGTCTGGTTAGCAAGCTATCGTCAGCCTGCATCATCAACAAATCATGTCAGAAATAATAATAAATCATCATAACATCTAATCAGCTGTACATATGTAATATATACAACAATCAACCCCAATAGTTCACTCCTTGACTTGATCCGAAGTCCAAGGGTTTCATCGATGCCTCTGCATCCTCCAGGTCCAAATTCCTGCATACTCAGGAGAACCCAGTCAATAGCACATGTCTATGTAAATACACAAAATAACATATAATCACATTCATAATGCCCCGTAATCATAATCAAATGACCCATAGTATAATAATCCAGATCACTTGCAAGCAAGTGTCCTCAAAGAATAAGTTTGTTCAGTGCACACAAGAGCGGGATGTTACATACACCCCCTCTTGGTCTAAAATTCATCCCAAAGTTTCACAGTATAACTGCTAAAATAATGTTTATCACAGTATCATAAGTCTATCTATCAAACAAAAATGGAAAATGTTGGTGCATATCATATGCGTCCTCCTAGGTCGCCAAGTGAAAACTATAGTTGTCCCTCTAGACCTTGACTTTATCTATTGTTCGACGTTGTAGCTATCGAATGAGATTATCCAGGATGCATATTGACTCAGCCGTGAGCGCCCCCTCATCCGATACTTGTAAGGAACTCATTTCAATAACATGTGTAGGATCAATAATATAATGTCTCAAAACAGATACGTGAAAAACATCGTGCATACGCCTCAAATAATCAGTCAAGGATAGTCAGTAGGCCACGGTCCCCTTCCTCTCCACAATATCGAAAGGTCCCATGAACCTAGGAGAGATTTTAGCTCCCTTTCCAAACTTTATCAAACTCTTATGTGGTTTTACCTGCAAGAAGACTCGATCACCAACTTCATAACTACGGTCGACATGGTGCGCATCAGCATAACTCTTCTGTCGATCATGCACTTATTTGATCCTTTGTCTTATTGTTTTCATTTGATCTTCCATTTCTTGGATCACTTATGGTCCCACTAGGATCCTATCCTCAAGTCGATCCCAACTCAAAGGCGTCTAACACAGTTGCCCATAAAGAAAATCGAAAGGATCCATCTTAATGGTGCTTTGGTAAATATTGTTATATGCGAATTATACTAGTGGCAATAATTATTCCCAATGCTTCTGTTGGTCCATCACATACAAGTGCAACATGTCTTCCAAGATTTGGCTTTTTCGTTCATTTTCCCGTCTGTCTCTGGGTGATACACAATACTAAAGTTAAGTTGGTTTCCCAAGGCCTCTTGGAAACTAGTCCAAAATTTCCCAGTAAACACCGATCCTCGATCGGATATAATCCTCTTAGGCATGCCATGTAGCCTCATAATCTCATTGATGAAAAATCTATCTATGTCAGATGCTTGATACATCATACGCATAGGAATAAAATGAGCACTCTTCCTTAGAGTGTTGACTACAACAAAAATCGATTCGTGTCTTCTTGCCCTCAATGGAAATACAACAATAAAATCCATCAAAATAACCTCCCATTTTGATTCTGGAATAGGATGTGGTTGTAGTAATCCTGTTGGATGACTATCTTCAGCCTTTACGTGCTGACATTTTAGACATCTAGCCACATAGTTGACTATGTCGGCCTTCATTGCTTTCTAGAAGAATAAGGGTTTAAGTTTTTCCCTCATCTTCGTGACCCCCGGGTGAGCCATGTACACTGCTCCGTGAGCCTCGTTTACGATCAAACTCCTCAACTCGTAGTTCGGTGGTACATAAATTTGATTTTTAAACCTCAATCATCCATCATCGTCAAACATAAATCCTTCAAATCTTGGTACCATTATTGTGTTTTGTCCAATAAAATCCTTGACCTCTTTGTACCAGTCATCGTCAAGCTGTAAAGTTAGAATCCTTTCACGTAGATTCGTCTGAAGTGGAAAAACTGAAAATATGCATGGTCTCTGACTCAATGAATCTACCACTTGGTTCAATGTTCCTTTTATGTAAGTAATCTTGAAGTCGTACTTGCTAAGAAATTCCGAACAATGTCATTGTCGCACGTTCAAGTCACTTTGTGTAAAGATGTGTTGTAGTCTACAGTGGTCCATTTTAGTTCAAAGTTTTGTCCAATAAGGTAGTGTCTCCAAACTCTCAAGGCATATACAATAGCTAATAACTCCAAATCGTGTGTTGCATAGTTCTCCTCATGCCTTCTCAACTTCCTCGAGATGTAAGTGATCACTCGAACATCTTGCATCAAGACTCCACCTAAGCCTTCCTTAGATGCGTTAGTGCATACCAAGAAGTTCACATCCATGTTAGGGACCTTTAGTATTGGTTATGTTGTCAACAAATCCTTGAGACTCCGAAATTCTTCCGCGCATTTCTCAATACAAACAAAATTCTTGTTTTTCTTTTGCAATTCTGTGATCAGATTCACTATCTTCAAAAATCCCTCAATGAACCATTGATAGTATCCTGCTAAACCCATGAATCTACACACTTCTGGGACATTCATCGGCATAGGCCATTCCATAATAGCCTGGACCTTTGCTGGATCCATGTTGATACCTTCGCCTAGGATGACATGACCTAAGTAGTGAATCTTCGATTGATAAAACGAGCATTTAGACAATTTCCCAAACAATTTGTTCTCTCATAGACTCTGTAGTACCAAACGCAAGTGAAATTCATGCTCCTCCATCGTCTGAGAGTAAATCAAAATATCATCAATGATTACTTGGACGAACTTGTCCAAGTACTCGCAGAACACCCCGTTCATCAAACTCATAAATACCCCTGGGGCATTTGTTAGTCCAAAAGGTAAAACAATAAACTCGTAATTTCCAAACCTCGTCTTAAAGGCGGTCTTAGGGACATCATCCTCCTTGATCCGTAACTAGTGATACCCTGATCTCAAGTCGATCTTTGAAAACAACGTCGCATCCTTCATCTGATCAAACAAATCATCAATCCTTGGAAACAAATATTGATTCTTGATCGTTGCCTTGTTCAATTGACGGTAGTCAATGCAGAGTCTCCATGACCCATCCTTCTTTCGTATGAAAACAACATGCACACCCCACAGTGACACAGTTGGATGTATAAGTCCCAGGTCCAACAACTCCTTCAGTTGCATTCTCAACTCCTGTAACTCCGAGGTCGACATCCGATAAGGAGTTCTTGCTATTGGTTCATTCCTCGGTTTTAGGTCTATGGTAAACTCCAATTCCATCTCTGGCGGCATCCTAGGTAAGTCCTCTAGGAAGATGTTTGTAAAATCTCTCACCACCAGAAGGTGTTCTATACCTTCTGCTACTCCCTTTTCGCTTAATGCAGAGATCACATAAATCTTACACCCCTTGCGCATGTGCTTTCGTAGATGCAAGGAAGAGATGAACCTCAGGGAAACTCCCTGGTTCCATTCTACAATCACACATCTCTGCCCCTCATCATTGACCAAGCTCAAACGTTTCATCTTACGTTTGAGTATTGCCTCATGCGATTCCAACCAGTCATTGCTGATCATGATGTCATAAGATTCTAAGATCGTGACGTAGAGGTTGGCCTTGGTGACAAAATCTACCAGGTTAAGGGTACAGCCCATAACCTTTCCTCCAACCTTTTGTTTGGCTCCTGAAGCCATCTCTACAAAGCTAAACACATTCTATTCAACTGCCTTTACCTTAATCCTCTTTAGTGCTGCACCATAAATGAAACTCTTGGTAGCACCGGGATCTATCAAAATACTAAAGGTATGGTCAGCAACAGTACCTGACATCTCAAGCACAGTCGACTGGTGCTCTGCCTGGCATTTATTCACCGCTACATGAATCCTATGTGTCTTTCCCAAATCTCCCATGGTAGTGGGTCCGACTGATCCAGATGCTCTAGTCCTCTCCACTAGGCAGTCGCGTTGATAGTGTGGCTCCCCACAATTCCAACACCCCTTCTTTGGTCCAGTACTCCCGGTACCCGAAGTAGAAGCTAACGGCCCACCAACCTAGAAACCTGGTCTATTTTGTTGAACATGCCTAAACTTTTATAGCTAGAGTCGATGTTGCTGCTGATGCTACGGTCCTCGGTAAGGAGTCCACTGTTGAGGCGTTGGTCATCAAAGTGTAAGTGGATCCTCTCTGGAAGCCATGATATCCTGGCATCTATTTAGCTGGTGTTTGATGTTATTTCACACCAGATGACACCTGCCTTCCTGGTCTCGCTGGAGTCCTGCTCTGACCACCGCTGATAAGCTCCTCATATGCTATGAGGGCCTTCTATATGACATCATGCAAGGTTCATGGCATCAAAATCCTAACCTTTGCATGAATGCTGACATTAAGTCCAAACAAGAACCTATTGACCTTAAGTTACTCGGTATTAAGGTGTAGAGCATACTGAAGAAGCTCCATAAAATGAGCCTCATAATTAGGCACCGTACGGCCACCCTGTCGCAAAGCATTGAACTCGTTGAGCTGATGCTCAATGAATTCCTATGATAGGTACCTCTCTCGGAACCGTTCCTCAAACAATTACCATGACACGTCTTTGACAACCATGTTCAATTGTGACAAGAGCATCTTCCACCCTAGAAGAGTGCTCCCCTTCACTTAAAAGACCGCCATGCAGACCTTCATGTTGGAGGTATAGTCGCGAAGTGAAACTCACATCGCCATATTCTGCAACCATGCCTCGGTGGCTTAACTGTCCGGGGCACCAAAGAACTTGGGAAATTTGACCTTCTCGAGTTCACGGTGAATTCTACCAGTATCGACCAGAGTGCGCGGTGGACCCTCGGGGGGTGTTGGTGCCCTAGCCTCATCTCTATCCAAACAGTTGATCGGTGCCTCAGACATGTGCTGAACAGATCTCATCATCCCAACCACATCACCCACCGCTATATACTCCTGCCTGACAACATTTTTGTCTCCCTGGGGGTTAGAGCCCTCAGGCGTGGATGCTACTAGAGGCGTCACATCTCCTCCCCTAACACCCCGTCATCTACCTCCGTGGCGTCCTCTAACCATGATTACCTGCACGAATACAAGTCAACTTAATTAGCAACATTATAATCAAATATCACATCAATGAAATCCATAGTGATCCCAAGTCGTGGGTTGAACTCACTCTGATACCATATGTAATGAGCCCTCGACCGTTACGACTACAAGCGAAGCAGAAAGTGCAATTGTTTTTTGGTTTTTAGGCAGGAAGGAAACGCCGAAAAACAGTGGAACCACACAACCTGATGACGAACACAAGAACACAGATCATGCAACAGACAACTATGACTCCTCGCACTAGCACCAAGAGAAATTGGGTGAGACATGCGTAAATAAAAGAAAGAAACGAACTACCTGCTCGACACACAAAACACGACAATGCCTACGAGCTAAGGACAACATCCACAATCCATACCCAATGGCCTTGACGACTAGTAACTAGAACCTCTATGGCGTGCAAAACTAAACACATGAAGGTGTTACAACCCAAACTCCAACAAAAACTACAGCGAGCAAACTCCCACAACGGGTAGCGCAGTCTCCGGCCAAGTTATCATTTGCCTCTATTCATTAGGGCACACGATGATCCCCTCATCAGGAATCATGTCGTCGCTAGGTGATGGGTGCGACAACAACCGTGGTGCAACAACATAATTGGACCCTCAACACAAGTCAAAATCAATGCGCTAGGAGTTCCAGTTAACTATCTAACCCCTAACGACAAACCCTAGCACCCAATCGACAAGTCAACAAGACGACTATTACCTTCACACAACACAATAAATTCCTTACGCAAAAAAATCAATTGGTACACATAAAATAATTTTTATCAACAATTAGCTCATTGTAACTATTCTCCAATTCCGTTATTGGGTAGGTATTTTCCTAAGAAGGAAATTCCCTATCGTTTAACTGAAACAAAAAACGGAACATGTCTTTTAAGCAATAATAACATATCTTTTAAATATGGCAACATTATCCTTTAACCGACACCATATAATACAATTGCTATCTATATAATCTAAATATTGATATTTCGTATCACATTAGATATAAAAACGATGTCATTACCTATTAAAATTGATAGTTATACACCGCATACCATGCATCGACAATCGTTGTTGTATACAAAAATATCATTGTTGTCTAACTTGATTCTCTATATTTTCGTTGCCCATACAATAAGAGCTAATTAATGAAATTAACAGTAATGACATACCATAAAGACATTAACGTCTAAATGTAATGTTGACCCTTAATGAGGTATAATAGTGATATATAATGATGATATATAATAAGGATATATACTGTCAAGGATATAATTCTAAGTTAAATGACATTACTGAGCGAAAACATGACTGTGATGGGAGAAATATGATATCACTGTGCCATTAAATGTATAAATCGTTGCCATCTATATATGGCACTATCTATCAATAAAATCATTGCTTCTTAATGCATATGGTCACTGCCATTTATATCACATGTTGTCTATCAATAAAAATGGGTGAAAATGTAGTTAAACACAATAGAATCAACATTGTCTATTCCATAATAACCTATTGTCATTCGCCCACCAAAAACTCTGACATTCACCTGCAAAAACACTGCCATTACTCCTATAGAAACACAACCGTTACCCCCAAAAATGCATCCAGTACACAAGTGAAAACGCAACCATTACATAGTAAATACACAGTCTGAATTTGTATTAAAATCGCATTGAAGCTTGCACTCACAAAAAAAGTAAAGTAATGTGAGTTCGTTGTCATTGGAACAGGTAAAATCGCAGTCAAAAAATATATATTAAAAATAAGCATTGAAATTTTCACTCAAAACAAATAAAGTGGGGTAAGTTCGTGGTCATTGGAACAGGTAAAACCGCTGGGATATCCTCAAGGAAGCCATTATGTCATATATTAAGAAATAACAATAACAATATATATCGTTGGGCATATTTTAAAGAAATTACAATAACACATTTTAAGGAATATATCGTTGTGCATATATTTAAAGAAATAATGATAAAACTACATATTGTTGGGCATAAAAACTATGTCTATCGTTCACTATGCCTGTCTTTTAACAACAATAATAATAACCCTATATTAGAGAAATATATTGTTGTTCAAAATAAAAAGAACATTGTATAACGTTGTGTGTATATTAAAGAATAACATTAACTCCATATTACAGAACTATATCGTTGCACATAGATTAAAGAAGTAACAATAAACTATCTATTGTTGGGCATAAAACTATGCCTCTCATTCTCTATGATTGTCTTTTAACCAGAGATAACCATAACGCTATTTTAGAGAAATAACAGTATAAGTTAAATCACAATAGCACTATTTTAACAAGGAAAAAAAATAACACTAACAGTCATTTGATAAAGGTGAAATTGCAGATGCAGAGTAAGCAAATTCGAAGCCATTTGCTGAATGAAAATCACAGTCAAATGGGTGATTTCGCAATAAAAAATAAAGTGAGGTCAGAAGGGAAAACACTAACTGTAAGAAGATATGATTAGTCGTTGTCTACACCGATTAAAATCGCAGTAAAAATTTTCTCTCAATATATAATGAAATCATGCAAGTTCTCAGTCAAAGAAGTAGGTAAAATAAAAATGATATATGAAGATTCGATCGCAGTCTCCAATAGAAAAAAGAGGATGTCATACAATCGATTACTGTCAATAAATAAATCCAAATCACAGTCAGGATTAGTTTAAAAAAAAAAAGCACTTTCATTCAAGTGGACAACACTGAGATTTCTCCATTCAAGAGCTGGGAAATGTCACGGAAATTGCAAAGAATAAGATACCCTCCGAAACCACATAGGTTATATAAAAACGCAAAGGGTATTGAGCTAATCACAGAGAGAAAATATAAACAATATGTAGAGGTATTCAATCACAAGAAGGCGCAAGACAATCCATCAACTAGGAACAATCAACAGGGTAGAGAGCTGGGCAAAAACATCCTTCACTCATCATCCACGGACAAAAAAGTAGGGCATTAGAATATATAGCTCGCTATGCACCGAAGTGACAATCGTCGATTCGGCTCCTGGCCGACTACTCAGGCATGGACTGATGATATAGGGATGAGGACGAAAGATAAATCACAATCTCTTAATAATAATCATTAAAACAAAACATAACAGTCATAGTAATCAGGGATCGATTTCCAAGGAAATCAATTCAAGCAGTGAGCGTAAAGCTATGATTACTATAAGTTCTCGATTAAAAACGTTGAGTAGAACCCTTTTCTTTACACAATTAAAAGTACAGAAATGAAAGTGAAAGAACCATATTTATCTACCATTCAAAATAAATGCATGTGTACCATATCCCAAGGTGATGGTTCCAAGTCGTTGTCTTGCACGCTCCATCCAACTCCCACTTGCCGATCGATGTGACTTCACCAGTACCTCCCAGCCAACGCTAGGGGTACTCTTCTTCCCCTTGAGCCCCCTGAGCCGCAAAGGGACCACGCACACTAAACCAAAGAACAACTAGAAACCAACTCACCTCACAAGGTCAAGCTACCACTCGTTACCCGAGCTAGGTATCCCAACTCCCACAAGATAAGTCAGTCAAGACACAAATTCTGCAGTGTGACGTTATGCATAAAATAAGAGATCCATGGTACTCCTCCTCCATCCTTTTTATTGAGTTTCTAAGCGATTTCTTTCCCAAATTCCCATTTAATTTATTTTTCATTAATTTAATTCAAAAAAACCTCCCTCGTACGCATGTCACCCATACCCCTAGTTGCACTAGAAATTAATTTCATTAATTAATTAATTACTCCTATTTCCCTCACCCACCTAAAAGCATTCCTAAAATTTCTCCTTGGTGTCCCCATATTCCCTTACACATTTTAAATTACTTATGCCCTTACTAAATTCCTAGTTGAGTTCGTAATTAGAAAGTTCTTAAAGGCAAGATTCCTTACTAAGTTAGTCATTCAACGTTTTCCTTAGTTTTCCCTCTTTCTTTATGTTTCCCCTTTTCCCTTAGTTTCCTATTTCTTTTAAGTTTCCCTCTTTTCCTTTTTTAACTAAAACTAAAATTAGCAAGTGTAGAAATCCACCCTTTTACCCCTTTTTCTTTTTAATTAATAATATTTAATTAACATATGTAGAAAAACAATCATTCCTTTTTCTTTATTTTTTTTAAATTTAATCCCCCAAAGTAATTTGATTTTTAATAAATTATTTGAATTTATTACCCTCTTCTCGTCACATGTTTAATTATGATTATTATTATTTTTTTTACCAAAAGTATCACTTAGACCTAGATTTTAATTTCCTAGACTGGGCGACATTTTTATTAGGGAAATTATTTTTAAATCTTACTTATTACATCATTCATTTTAAGGCCGACTAGGTTTATTCACTTACCCATTGAAATCGCGACCTACCCTTCAGGACGTAGTAGGTGCTCCAAGGGTGCCACTCGCCTTTTATGTTTTCCTTCGCGACATGCCATTCAGGATGCACTATGTGCTCCAAGGGTGCCACTCACCTCTTTCCATTTTCCTTGCGTGACGTGCCCTTCAGGACACACTACGCGCTCCAAGGGTTCCACTCGCCTTTTTCCATTTACCTTGTGCGACATGCTCTTTAGGACACACTACGTGCTCCAAGGGTGCCACTCGCCTCTTGAATGACTTGGTAGACATAAAAAAACCCTGGAGTCAATACTCCGCCAGGCGATATTGTGGGAGACTAAGTGCCTCTAAGGAATAAGGCCCCTGCCTTATTGCATGCCCCTTAGAATCATCCTGAGCGATTGTCGCAATCTGCCCTCAAGACATCATGGTTCTTCTCGAAATATGTAATTGTTAACCTACAGTTCGATCCATGGCGAGAGTGATAGTAGGCTATGGTAGGGATGTTGTCCACACCTCTCCCTCAACGTTTCTGGTTGTCTTGCACGACCCCTCTTCTCCACATGTGAGTCTGGTCGACAAGCTATCGTCAACCTACATCATCAACAAATCATGTCAGCAATAATAATCAATCATCATAACATCTAATCATATGTACATATGTAATATCTACAACAATCAACCCCAATAGTTCACTCCCTGTCTCAATCCAGAGTCCAAGGGTTTCATCGATGCCTCTGCATCCTCGAGGTCCAAAGTCCTGCACACTCAGGAGAACCTAGTCAATAGCACCTGTCTATGTAAATACACAAAATAACATATAATCACATCCATAATGACTCATAATCATAATCAAATGGCCAATAGTATAATAATCCATATCACTTGCAAGCAAGTGTCCTCAAAGAATAAGTTTTCTCAATGCGCGCAAGAGCAGGATGTTACAGAATCATTGGATATTTTCCTCAACATCTCAAAACTCCATCGGATTTGGGTGTCGTAATTTGAACATTGGCGTCTAGTAATATTTCATTGGTTTCTAGGAATGTGAAGCACAAAATGTTATTGGTTTCTCTTTTTGGAAGAGAGACACCCCTCAAAAAGGATTATCTCTTATAAAAGTGGATGTGTCTTTTTAGCATGTCTTCCTCTGAGTTTCAAGGTGATAAATATAGCTATAATATACACCCTTACAAATAAGGGTTGAAGTTTATTCATATAAAATTTACTAATGTATGGTATATGGAGGATCCTTTGCAAATATTTTACCCTCCTCGTCTTGAAAAGCTATTGGGTCTCCCAAGATTGTGCTACCTACCAGTCAACTGTTGGATTTTGATAGGAAACCTAGTGAGTATTTGAGTATTCTTCCTCAATTTCCCATCACATTAGTTGGGAAGACTACCTTGGTCAATATGATAGTGGTGGATGGCCCATTGGAATTCAATATGTTCCTTTGGCATGATTTTTCATATGTTATGATTTATATGGTATGTACACTCTTTCAAGTGATGGATTTTCCTCACAATAGAAGAATTGTCACTATTTATTAACTTGCATTTGATAATCACCATCTTAATTCAAATTTATCCCAGGATACCCTTTATACATTCCTAGTATTCGAGTGGAATATACCTCGCCACAGGCAGGGATGATTTTAAGGGTGGAAAATTATTTTAAAATGTAGAAACCTTGGTGAATCTTACTTATCCTTCATATGCCAACTATAAATGTTTGGTGAAATTTTTGTAAAACTATTCAAATTTCTAAGGATTTTATATAGTTTTTATAAAATTTTGGTGATTTTTAAGGTAAAATAATTTTATCCTGTAGAATTTGGGTGAATCAATTTTAAAATAGCGAATCTTGTTTTTGGAAAAACCATGGAAAATTAGCCCATGAGTGAAATTTATCCCCTAAAATCACCCATGCCCACAGGTTAATTAAATGGCATCATTTCATTGGTGTTCAATTGTTTCTTAGAAAGAGCCTTTACACTCATGTTTTCCTTCTCGAGACAAGGTCTTGGTAGTTGATTTAGTGATTTATTCAAGACAAACATGAGAGCCCTTTCTTCCCCCTATTGACCCAAGGGACTACAATTTTCCTCTTGAATATGATATCACTATTTGTAAGTCCTCAACTACTAGCATTTTTGAGTCTTTTCTAGTAGAATATACCTCCTTTGATCAGAATCTCTAGTATTATATGGAATATGGTCAATTCTATTTTCCAACCTGGGTCATCGATCCTCCCAATTCACATGATTTCTTGGATGTTGAATTTTTTTCGGATGAGGTTATCCTTGAAGCCATGACTTTGGTCAATGTACCATGGGAAGATATGCATCACTGATCATTATTTTTTTTCAAACTAGATAGTTTAGGGGTTGACTACCAAATAAAATGCTTGGTCTAAGCCTCACATTTTTCTCTACCTAAAGAAGTATTATGCATAATCTACAAGGTTGCATAGCACTTTGTACCATGTCATACTTTTAAGGTTTTCTCTCTTCAAGTTTTACATTCTAGAGCATAGGTTTTTATCAGGGGTTCGTATATTGGATCTATTAACTTTTGGTATAGTGTTATTTAGTATGTATACATGACATTGGAGGCATTTTATTTGGTATTTTCTATGTTGATATTCTATAATAGGTAAAAGAATCAAACCCAACATATAGGTTAGGTTTTCCACCTTGAATTGTACATTATCAATTTCATGTTCCATTTTGGCCTTAGGATCGACCTCATAGAGTTGTGATAGAAAACCTTCCTTGTCATTTAAAGTCTCATAATTTACGTGGTAGAGACTACCAATCGTGGGTGCCCTAGTTAGATCACTATTTTCCATTTTGGAACCCATGCTAATTTTTTTTCATAGGCTCAAGAGACCTCTTAGCCCCACCATAACTTTGCATTGAAGCCACATGACTTCTTCTCAACCTATTTCTATCCCATTTTTGTGGGGCTCCCATTTTCACATTTTGAGTTGTGTTACTTCATTACACACCGTTGCTTGTGTTTTAGAGCCTAATTCCTACTATAGTTTTTCATTTTCTACTTATTTCTTATGTGTTCTCTTCAAACACTCGTCATTGCATTTGTTTCCTCTACACCTTAGAACCCTCTCCCTAAAGGAAACATCCTAATGAGTTTCCATATCCTACACATCCTTCTTTCATTTTTCATAGGTATGTTCCATGCGCTTGAAACTATTTTTCTTATGTCGTGACACTCATTTCCTCCATTGTATTTTAGAATTCTTTTATTATTTTTTAAGATTTAATAACACGAAAAAGGAAAAAAAAATAATATGATAGAAAGAGAGGGGGGGGAAAGAATACAGATCTTTGTTTTATTTGCAACTCTCTTGAGTTATTTCACCCTTGAACAAAGCGACAAATTTTGAATCATCTACTTAGCAAGTTGGGTTTTGGTATGGCATTAGGAAGACAAACCTTGATTTTTGAGTTCAATACTCCTCTAGTTGGTTATTCTTCCAATCACCATGGAGAGTTTTTTTATGCCTCGTGTATTAAAATATTATACCATTGTTCCACTTTGTGTCAAATGATGTTGAAGTCACCATTGTGTTGTGATTGTGTTCAAGGGAAGTTTTATCCTATGTTGGCCATTCCTCAGATTACCTAACTATCCATGTTAGCATTCTCGATTGTCAATTTGTTCTCAGTACAATCGATATCTTTTTCCTTTATTTGTCCAAGTTTGGAGGGTATCCATTGACTTAGAACTAACATTTCATCTCTTATTGACTATGACACATTGCTCGAAGAGTTTGACCTAGATTCGATAGCACCCAAGGCCTATTTTCATCATTGGTAGTTTACCTTGTACTCAACATATGACATTTCATCATTTTTTGTTGATGCAGTGGTTTCCCATGTGTTCAACATCAAACCCACTATTCACATATTTGGATTCATGTTGTACCTTGGCTTCCATTTTCATCATTGGTGGAAGTCCTCACCTTTTTCAAATGAATTTCATTATGGATTGTTTCTCAAAGGGTCTCTTTCGTATGTTATTCCATCTAGTGCATGTGAGATACGTACTCAATGGTGTGTTGTTCTATATTTTTCTGAGACTTTAAAATAATTCTTCTTGTGCCTTCTCATGTTGGCTGATGATGGATGCCTTAATGTCATCCTTCCAATGGATCTCTTCCCATTGACTTTGACTCATTTTCTCTTGGAGTGGGATCTAGATACTTTATAGTACCTTGGGAATCATAGTTATCAATGGAAAGATCCCTTTATATTGACAATGGGGAGTACATCAATTTCCTCTAATTGATACACTCTACAGTTATTAGATGAAAGATCATATATTTGCACTTTCTATAATGTACTAGGTACCTTGAAGCCCATTACCATTATCAATGGGTGGTATCATGTTTTCCAATGGTATACATAAATGATTTCTAATCAAATTGTTTCTCCCATGTTTGACATCAACTCATTTATTCACATGGTGTAGATGTGTACCTTCGACAATTTTGGATTGAAGACATTGGGCATTAGTACCATATCCTCTTTATGTTTCTTCTTGTGTTGTGTAACACTGTACAAGTCACCCATATGAAGTTGGTACTTTTGGATGATCAATGTTTTCATCCCACTATTCCATTCATCCTCCTGATATATTGTAAGACATAAATCCACTATTTTTTTGTTTATGGATTTGATCTATTTTTTACATGGATCCACCCTTTATCTTTTCATAGCCATGATATTTTCTTATTATGTATACTTAATGGATCTGTAGTGTACTTGATTTGGTAGCCACACTTGTCCACACATGAGCATGGGTATTCCCACCTTGGGAAAATAGTCATTTGATGCCTTGGTTTTGTCACGGGTACTTTCCTAATCCAAAGTCTGGTGAACTCCACCTAGGACCACTCAACAACTTCCTATGCAATATTGTAATGTATTTCATACATCATCTCCCCTTCTAACCTCACACATTAAGGGGCATTTTTTATAGCATATTTTTCTACCATTAGAGCTAAGATGTATTTGTTTCGAATTTATCCCTTTCATATTCATCCTTGATAGCTTGGGACCACTTAGAAATATATTATAAATCCTTCCTAGAAATCCACACAGACTTTATCTTACAAACCCTTTTTCTTGAGCAAAGGCTTGAGTGCACTAAAAAAAGAATAATATATATATATATATATATATATATATATATATATATATATATATTACATGATCCCGAGTGAGGTTTATGGAAAAACTAATTTTTTAACTCCCCAGAGCCCATGGAAAATGATCTCAACCATATTTAAATGGTATAAAAGAGGCCCAATGGAAGGAAAATGTCACAAGCACTATTACTGTATCATATTTATATTCTAGCCCAAGTAGTCAGAGCCAGCGTATCCTTGTGTTTTTTATGACCCTCATCTCCTAGGAAACCCCTGTTTCATGAAGTTCCCATATCATATTCTTGATTTTGAGGCATAATACCCCTTTTTCTTCCTCATACTTGCATGGAGAAGAGAATAGGAGTTGAAATAGTATTGAGTGGTCTGGGGGTGGTAGTTACGGGTAGTGTCGACAATGAGGTCAAGTATAAATTTCATATATCAATGTTGATTTCAATAAAATGAAGATCTCTCTTATTTCCCTCCCATAATTTATGAGTTATTTGAATCAATTTGATCTCTTTTTAGGTTCTAATTCAACTAACAAGAGTTGTTTAGAGTAGTTATTTGACATTTCTTTTTGTTTACACCATTGGTTCAAGCAAGGTATTTGATTCATTATGTGTAGGTATGAAAAATTGGATATAAGAAAGGATTATTGGAGCAAGATAAACATGTGAGGCTCATGTCCAACCAACCATCAAAACTAGGTGAGTCCCTCGTAACTAACTAATAGTTACTTTGAAGTTGTTGTAGGCTTCTCTAGGGAACCATTTGTATTTTTCTTTGAGTTGCACTTTGTTAATGGTCATCCCTAGCCATAGGATATTGTTCATCCACAACAATAGTTCAATTCGATATGAGTAATGAACATCCCCCACAAAAGATTCACCCTAATTTGCAATTGTTCCTCTCTAAGAATCAATAGGTATTTTAAACACCATAGGGTTTACCACCTTCACATGGGTATAGTGATCATGGTATTCCCTTTATTCCAAGTAGGCAACCACATAATGTGAATCATTATCAACACTATTTTGCATATAATAATAAAATTGAAAATATCATTTAGGAATTGTTGGAGGTAGGCACCATACATCTTAGTACTAGACCTTACTCATAACCAGTGGTCATGGTATTAAAATAAGGAAGTTAATTGGTGCATGTATCCCAATTTCAAGGCTCTCAATAAGTTGACCATCAAGGACAAATTTGTTGTCCTAGTTATTAATGACCTCTTGGATGAACTTCATGGAGCCAATTTTTTCACTAAACTTGACCTTCGTTATGGATACCACCAAATTAGGATGAAAGAGGAAAAAATATGTAAGACAACTTTCCATACACATGAAGATCATTATGATTTTTTAGTGATGGCCTTTTTCCTTTGCAATGCTCCATCCACTTTCCAAATCCTCATGAAAAAGGTTTTTCTTACCCTTCCTATGAAATTCCATGCTGGTATTATTTGATTATATATTAATCTACAACAAAACATGGCATTCCCACATAGATCAAGTTGATATATCCTTGCAAATATCGTGGGACCAATAACTATTAATGAAGCACTAAAAATGTTCTTTTGGGGATTCATAGGTTGAATACTTGGGTCACACTATAAGTCAAGATGGAGTATGAGTTGGTCCCAATAAAGTCAAAACTATGCAATATTTCCCCCATCCAAATACCCTAAATATTTTGCATGGATTCTTAGGACTTAAATGATACTACATGAAGTTTGTGAAAAATTATGGAAAACTTGTTGCTCCCTTAACTTCACTACTAAAAAGGAATGCCTTTGTATGGAGTCAGGACATTGAACATGCCTTCTTAGCATTAAATGATTCTATGTGAACTACTCTATCATTAATTCTACTAATACTTTTGTCTTGGAATGTGATGCCTCAAGAAGAGGTATTGGAGAGGTATTGACACACGAAGGGTGCCCCTTGGAATTCACCAATAAGTAGTTGTGTGATCACAATTTGGGAAATTAAACCTATGAGAAAGAGATGATGACCATAATTCATGCAATGGAGACTTGGTACCCATATCTCATCAAGAGGATATTCCATAACAAGACCGACCATCATAGTTTGAAGTATTTCCTAGAATAACGGTTATCGTCATCATAGCAACATAAGTGGGTTATTAAAATGTTCAAGTATGGTTATGAAATTTTATATAATAAGGGGAAATAAAATATACCTTACCTAGGTAATTTGAGGAGGATGGATCCCTCTTTTCATTATCCTTACATGTTCCAAGTTGTCTCAAGAAATCCTATAGAGAATGGTTGGAAACTGACACTACAATTCAACTCATCCCAAATTTGTAGGAAGATCTCAACCTTTTCAAAGGGAATAACTGGAAGAAAGATACATTGAACTATAAAGGGTGCATTGTTTTGATCAAGATTTCTTCCTTAAAAACAAATTCTTAAAGGATTTGAATTCCTCACCTACAATAGGTCACTCTAGGTTTCATAAAACCTTTGAAAGGGTTAAGACCTAATTTTTATGGGAAGTAATGAAAACAAACATCCAAGATTTTTTATGGGTTTGTGACACTTTCCAAAGACACAAGGGTGGGATAGTGAATATTCCAAGGGAATTGAAACCACTAGCGATCCCAACACAAATATGGACTAACATCTCTATGGAATTTATCACCGGGATCCTCAAATTTGGTTTAAAATCATTGATTATGGTGGTAGTCTTCCATGTATCTAAGTATTCTCATTTTTGTGTCTTATTGCATCCATTTACACCCTTGTTAGTTTCTTAAGTCTTCATGTATCAATATTTTAAGGTACATGGCATTCCCACTTCCATTGTCTTCAATCAGGACCCCACCTTTACTAGTGGATTTTGGTAGGAACTATTTAAACTTCAATGTACCAAGTTGAACATGAGAACAACATATCATACCTAAACACGTGACAAAAAGTAGCCAAACATTTCTTAGAAACTATTTGATATGATTTTTTTTCTAAAAATCCACACTAATGGGCACAATGGCTTCCCGTTATAGAGTGGTGGTACAATAGCACTTATCATGGAGATACTAAAATTACACCATATGAAGCGATTTATGATTAAAAAACCGTGTCGGTGGCCTCCTATTAACTAGGCATATCCAAGGTTCATGTAGTAGATAGCAGACCTTACACCAAAGAATCCATTACTCACACACTTACAGACAATTTGGTTTTGGCTCAAAATAGAATGAAATGAGAAATTAACTATCATCGCTTAGAGCACTCTTTTGTATAAGGGGATCATATTTTTCTTCATCTTCAACCCTATAAAAATGCATCCATCAAAGATTAAATATACCAAAATATATCACTAAAGTTCTATGGACCATATATGATCATCCAAGGCATTGAACATGTGGCTTACAAGCTATATCTTCTATCTCACTCCAAGATTCATCCATTCTTCATGTGTCTTGTTTGAAGAAGGTAGTAGGATCAAATTGCAAGGTGTAAACCAACTTTCTAGAACTTGATGAAGAAGGATCCATTTGGCTCCGACCAAATGCAACATTTGATACTTGAGAGCATCAATTGTAACAACATAGGGTCCAACATGTTATGATCCAATGGAAATATATGTAGCCAAAATATTCCATATGGGAACTAGTAGTGATTCTAAAATAATTTCCTCACCTCCAACCTTGAGGATAATAATGCTTTTGAGGTGAGGGCACATGTTAGTGTCCTACCCTAACCTTCCTACTTTAGGCTACTTAGGATCTTAGAGTTAATTCAAGTATGAAATGATATTATTTTAATAAGTCTCATTAGATAGTAGTGGATAGTTATTTGATGTAAAATGATCCTCTTTATTAAATAAGGCCCACTAGGTGGTTGGTACTCATTGATGGTGGGACCACAAGTAGTCAGGGTTTTTCTATTGGAGTATCTATTTAAATATATAGGAGACTATGTAATTTTTTTTCAAGTATTGTTGTATTTGGATATTTCTTCAATGAAAAGTCAGCCCACCTTAAGAGGCTAGTGAATTTTTTTTCTCTATTTTGAATATGATTAATACAAAGGTTTAATATACATCTTTTATCTCACTGTCTCGTGTATTTGGTTTTCTGCACATATTATATTTCTATTACTTAGTGTCTGTTTCAAGTTTAAGGGTTAAGGAACACTACAAAGAGGAGAAATAATTTGACAAGCAGGCCCAATTTAGAAATTGGGAGGGACCTCGAATACCAAAAAGGAAAAGATTACCCAATTAACAAATGAAGCCAAATTTCTAAGTAGAAAATAAGGTTTGAAAGGAAAGTAAAATGGTTAAGGGAAGGACAACATTGAACTTTGTCTTTAAAATGCCTCAAATCGAATTGGAAA
>ML805098.1:60144-95205 GCA_009831015.1 Picea engelmannii | reverse complement strand
AAAATCACCAAAATTTTATAAAAACTATATAAAATCCTTAGAAATTTGAATAGTTTTACAAAAATTTCACCAAACATTTATAGTTGGCATATGAAGGATAAGTAAGATTCACCAAGGTTTCTACATTTTAAAATAATTTTCCATCCTTAAAATCATCCCTGCCTGTGGCGAGGTATATTCCACTCGAATACTAGGAATGTATAAAGGGTATCCTGGGATAAATTTGAATTAAGATGGTGATTATCAAATGCAAGTTAATAAATAGTGACAATTCTTCTATTGTGAGGAAAATCCATCACTTGAAAGAGTGTACATACCATATAAATCATAACATATGAAAAATCATGCCAAAGGAACATATTGAATTCCAATGGGCCATCCACCACTATCATATTGACCAAGGTAGTCTTCCCAACTAATGTGATGGGAAATTGAGGAAGAATACTCAAATACTCACTAGGTTTCCTATCAAAATCCAACAGTTGACTGGTAGGTAGCACAATCTTGGGAGACCCAATAGCTTTTCAAGACGAGGAGGGTAAAATATTTGCAAAGGATCCTCCATATACCATACATTAGTAAATTTTATATGAATAAACTTCAACCCTTATTTGTAAGGGTGTATATTATAGCTATATTTATCACCTTGAAACTCAGAGGAAGACATGCTAAAAAGACACATCCACTTTTATAAGAGATAATCCTTTTTGAGGGGTGTCTCTCTTCCAAAAAGAGAAACCAATAACATTTTGTGCTTCACATTCCTAGAAACCAATGAAATATTACTAGACGCCAATGTTCAAATTACGACACCCAAATCCGATGGAGTTTTGAGATGTTGAGGAAAATATCCAATGATTCTGTAACATCCTGCTCTTGCGCGCATTGAGAAAACTTATTCTTTGAGGACACTTGCTTGCAAGTGATATGGATTATTATACTATTGGCCATTTGATTATGATTATGAGTCATTATGGATGTGATTATATGTTATTTTGTGTATTTACATAGACAGGTGCTATTGACTAGGTTCTCCTGAGTGTGCAGGACTTTGGACCTCGAGGATGCAGAGGCATCGATGAAACCCTTGGACTCTGGATCGAGACTGGGAGTGAACTATTGGGGTTGATTGTTGTAGATATTACATATGTACATATGATTAGATGTTATGATGATTGATTATTATTGCTGACATGATTTGTTGATGATGTAGGCTAACGATAGCCTGTCGACCAGACTCACATGTGGAGAAGAGGGGTCACGCACGACAACCAGAGACGTTGAGGGAGAGGTGTGGACAACATCCTTGCCATAGTCTACTATCACTCTCATCGTGGATCGAACTATAGGTTAACAATTACCTATTTCGAGAAGAACCATGATGTCTTGAGGGCAGACTGCAACAGTGGCTCATGATGATTCTAAGGGGCATGCAATAAGGCAGGGGCCTTAGTCTTTAGAGGCACTTAGTCTCCCACAACATCGCCTAGCAGAGTATTGACTCCAGGGGTTTTTTATGTCTACCAAGTCAGTCAAGAGGCGAGTGGCATCCTTGGAGCACGTAGTGTGTCCTGAAGGGCATGTCGCACAAGGTAAATGGAAAGAGGTGAGTGGAACCCTTGGAGCGTGTAGTGTGTCCTGAAGGGCACGTCACGCAAGGAAAATGGAAAGAGGTGAGTGGCACCCTTGGAGCACGTAGTGCGTCCTGAATGGCATGTCGCGGAAGGAAAAAATAAAAGGTGAGTGGCACCCTTGGAGCACCTACTACGTCCTGAAGGGAACGTCACGATTTCAATGGGTAAGTGAATAAACCTAGTCGGCCTTAAAATGAATGACGTAATAAGTAAGATTTAAAAACAATTTCCCAATAAAAATGTCGCCTAGTCTAGGGAATTAAAATCTAGGTCTAAGTGATACTTTTGGTAAAAAAAATAATAATAATCATAATTAAACATGTGACGAGAAGAGGGTAATAAATTCAAATAATTTATTAAAAATCAAATTACTTTGGGGGATTAAATTAAAAAAAAAAATAAAGAAAAAGGAATGATTGTTTTTCTACATATGTTAATTAAATTTTATTATTTGAAAAGAAAAAGGGGTAAAAGGGTGGATTTCTACACTTGCTAATTTTAGTTTTAGTTAAAAAAGGAAAAGAGGTAAACTTAAAAGAAATAGGAAACTAAGGGAAAAGGGGAAACATAAAGAAAGGGGGAAAACTAAAGAAAACATTGAACGACTAACTTAGTAAGGAATCTTGCCTTTAAGAACTTTCTAATTACGAACTCAACTAGGAATTTAGTAAGGGCGTAAGTAATTTAAAATGTGTAAGGGGATATGGGGACACCAAGGAGCAATTTTAGGAATGCTTTTAGGTGGGTGAGGGAAATAGGAGTAATTAATTAATTAATGAAATTAATTTCTGGTGCAACTAGGGGGATGGGTGACATGAGTACGGGGGAGGTTTTTTTGAATTAAATTAATGAAAAATAAATTAAATGGGAATTTGGGAAAGAAATCACTTAGAAAATCTATAAAAAGGATGGAGGAGGAGTACCATGGATCTCTTCTTTTATGTATAACGTCACGCTGCAGAATTTGTGTCTTGACTGACTTATCTTGTGGGAGTTGGGATACCCAGCTCGGGTAACGAGTGGTAGCTCGACCTTGTGAGGTGAGTTGGTTTCTAGTTGTTCTTTGGTTTAGTGTGTGTGGCCCCTTTGCGACTCAGGGGGCTCGGGGGGAAGAAGAGTACCCCTAGCATTGGCTGGGAGGTACTCGTGAAGTCACATCGATCAGAAAGTGGGAGTTGGATGGAGTGTGCAAGACAATGACTTGGAACCGTCACCTTGGGCTACAGTACACATGCATTTATTTTTAATGGTAGATAAATATGGTTCTTGCACTTTCATTTCTATACTTTTAATTGTGTAAAGAAAAGGGTTCTACTCAGATTTTTTAATCGAGAACTTATAGTAATCATAGCTTTACGTTCACTGCTTGAATTGATTTCCTTGGAAATCGATCCCTGATTACTATGACTGTTCTGTTTTGTTTTAATGATTATTATTAAGAGATTGTGATTTATCTTTCGTCCTCATCCCTATATCATCAGTCCACGCCTGAGTACTAGGCCAGGAGCCGAATCAACGATTGTCACTTCAGTGCATAGCGAGCTATATATTCTAATGTCCTACTTTTTTGTCTGTGGATGATGAGTGAAGGATGTTTTTGCCCAGCTCTCTACCCTGTTGATTGTTCCTAGTTGATGGATTGTCTTGCGCCTTCTTGCGATTGAATACCTCTACATATTGTTTATATTTTCTCTCTGCGATTATCTCAATACCTTTTGCGTTTTTATATCACCTCTGTGGTTTCGGAGGGTATCTTATTCTCTGTGATTTCCATGACAGTTCCCAGCTCTTGAATGGAGAAATCTTAGCATTGTCCACTTGAATGAAAGTGCTTTTTTTTTTTAAACTAATCCTGACTGTGATTTGGATTTATTTATTGACAGTAACCGATTGTATGACATCCTCTTTTTTCTATTGGAGACTGTGATTGAACCTTCAAATATCATTTTTATTTTACCTACTTCTTTGACTGAGAACTTGCATGATTTCATTATATATTGAGAGAAAATTTTTACTACGATTTTAATCGGTGTAGACAACGACTAATCATATCTGCTTACAGTCAGTGTTTTCCCTTTCGACCTCACTTTATTTTTTATTGTGAAATCACCCATTTGACTGTGATTTTCATTCAACAAATGGCTTCGAATTTGCTTACTCTGCATCTGCAATTTCACCTTTATCAAATGACTGTTAGTGTTATTTTTTTTCCTTGTTAAAATAGTGCTATTGTGATTTCACTTATACTGCTATTTCTCTAAAATAGCGTTATGGTTATCTCTGGTTAAAAGACAATCATAGAGAATGAGAGGCATAGTTTTATGCCCAACAATATATAGTTTATTGTTACTTCTTTAATCTATGTGCAACGATATAGTTCTGTAATATGGAGTTAATGTTATTCTTTAATATACACACAACGTTATATAATGTTCTTTTTATTTTGAACAATGATATATTTCTCTAATATAGGGTTATTAGTATTGTTGTTAAAAGACAGGCATAGTGAACGATAGACATAGTTTTTATGCCCAACAATATGTAGTGTTATCATTATTTCTTTAAATATATGCACAACGATATATTCCTTAAAATGTGTTATTGTAATTTCTTTAAAATATGCCCAACGATATATATTGTTATTGTTGTTTCTTAATATATGACACAGTGGATTCCTTGAGGATATCCCAGCGGTTTTACCTATTCCAATGACCGCGAACTTACCTCACTTTATTTGTTTTGAGTGAAAATTTCAATGCTTATTTTTAATATATATTTTTGACTGTGATTTTACCTGTTCCAATGACAACGAACTCACATTCCTTTACTTTTTTTGTGAGTGCAAGATTCAATGCGATTTTAATACAAATTCAGACTGTGTATTTACTATGTAATGGTTGCATTTTCACTTTTGTACTGGATGCATTTTGGGGGGTAACGGTTGTGTTTCTATAGGAGTAATGGCAGCGTTTTTGCAGGTGAACGTCATCGTTTTTGGTGGGCGAATGACAGTAGGTTATTATGGGATAGACAATGTTGATTGTGTTGTGTTTAACTACATTTTCACCCATTTTTATTGATAGACAGCGTGTGATATAATTGGCAGTGACCATATGCATTAAGAAGGAATGATTTTATTGATAGATAGTGCCATATATAGATGGCAACAATTTATACATTTAATGGCACAGTGATATCATATTTCCCCCATCACAGTCATGTTTTCACTCAGCAATGTCATTTAACTTAGCATTATATCCTTGACAATATATATCCTTATTATATATCATCATTATATATCATTATTATACCTCATTAAGGGTCAACATTACATTTAGACGTTAATGTCTTTATGGTATGTCATTATTGTTAATTTCATTAATTAGCTCTTATTGTATGGGCAACGAAAATATAGAGAATCAAGTTAGACAAAAATGATATTTTTGTATACAACAACGATTGTCGATGCATGGTATGCGGTGTATAACTATCAAATTTAATAGGTAATGACATCGTTTTTATATCTAATGTGATACGAAATATCAATATTTAGATTATATAGATAGCAATTGCATTATATGGTGTCGGTTAAAGGATAATGTTGCCATATTTAAAAGATATATTCTTATTGCTTAAAAGACATGTTCCATTTTTTGTTTCAGTTAAACGATAGGGAATTTCCTTCTTAGGAAAATACCTACCCAATAACGGAATTGGAGAATAGTTATAATGAGCTAGTTGTTGATAAAATTTATTTTATGTGTACCAATTGTTTTTTTGCATAAGGAATTTATTGTGTTGTGTGAAGGTAATAGTCGTATTGTTGACTTGTCGATTGGGTGCTAGGGTTTGTTGTTAGGGGTTAGATAGTTAACTGGAACCCCTAGCGCATTGATTTTGACTTGTGTTGAGGGTCCAATTATGTTGTTTCACCATGGTTGTTGTCGCACCCATCACCTAGCGATGACATGATTCCTGATGAGGGGATCATTGCACGCCCTAATGAATAGAGGCAAATGATAACTTGGCCGGAGACTACGCTACCCGTTGTGGGAGTTTGCTCGCTGTAGTTTTTGTTGGAGTTTGGCTTGTAATGCCTTCATGTGTTTGGTTTTGCACGCCATAGAGGTTCTAGTTACTAGTCGTCAAGGCCATTGGGTACGGATTGTGGATGTTGTCCTTAGCTCGTAGGCATTGTCGTGTTCTATGTGTCGAGCAAGTAGTTCATTTCTTTCTTTTATTTACGCATGTCTCACCCAATTTCTCTTGGTGCTAGTGTGGGGAGTCATAGTTGTCTGTTGCATGATCTGTGTTCTTGTGTTTGTCATCAGGTTGTGTGGTTCCACTATTTTTCATCATTTCCTTCCTGCCTAAAAACCAAAAAAAAATTGCACTTTATGCTTCGCTTGTAGTCGTAACGGTCGGGGGCTCATTACATATGGTATCAGAGTGAGTTCAACCCACGACTTGGGATCACTATGGATTTTGTTGATGTGATATTTGATTATAATGTTGCTAATTAAGTTGAATTGTGTTCGTGCAGGTAATCATGGTTAGAGGATGCCACAGAGGTATACGACGGGGTGCTAGGGGAGGAGGCGTGACGCCTCCAGTAGCATCCACGCCTGAGGGGTATAACCCCCAGGGAGACAAAAAGGTTGTCAGGCAGGAGTATATAGCGGTGAGTGATGTGGCTGGGATGATGAGATCTGTTCAACACATGTCTGAGGCACTGATCAGTTGTTTGGACAGAGATGAGGCTAGGGCACCAACACCCCCCGAGGGTCCACCGCGCACTCCGGTCGATACTGGTAGAATTCACCATGAACTCGAGAAGGTCAAATTTCCCAAGTTCTTTGGTTCCCCGGATGGTTCAGCCACTGAGGCATGGTTGCAGAATATGGCAATGTGATTTTCACTTCGCGACTATACCTCCAACATGAAGGTCCACATGGCGGTATTTTAAGTGAAGGGGAGCACTCTTCTAGGGTGGAAGATGCTCCTGTCACAATTGAACATGGTTGTCGAAGATGTGTCATGGGAATTGTTCGAGGAATGGTTCCAAGAGAGGTACCTATCATAGGAATTCATTGAGCATGAGCTCAACGAGTTCAATGCTTTGTGATAGGGTGGTCGTACGGTGCCTGAGTATGAGGCCCGTTTTATGGAGTTTCTTCAGTATTCTCTACACCTCAATACCGAGTAACTTAAGGTCAATAGGTTCTTGTTTGGACTTAATGTCAGCATTCGTGAAAAGGTTAGCATTCTGATGCCATGAACCTTGCATGATGTCATATAGAAGGCCCTCATAGCATATGAGGAGCTTATCAGCGGTGGTCAGAGAAGGACTCCAGCGAGACCAGGAAGGCATGTGTCATCTGGTGTGAAACAACATCAAACACCAGCTAAATAGATGCCAGGATATCATGGATTCCAGAGAGGATCCACTTACACTTCGATGACCAGCACCTCAACAGTGGACTCCTTACCGAGGACCATAGCATCATCAACAACATCGACCGTAGCTGCAAAATTTTAGGCATGTTCAACAAAACAGACCAGGTTTCTAGGCTGGTGGGCCGTTAGCTTCTACTTCGGGTACCAGGAGTACTGGAACAAAGAAGGGGTGTTGGAATTGTGGGAAGCCACACTATCAATGCGACTACCTAGTGGAGAGGACTAGAGCACCTGGATCAGTTGGACCCACTACCATGGGAGATTTGGGCAAGGCACATCGGATTCATGCAGTGGTGAATAAATGCCATGCAGAGAACTAGTCAACTGTGATCGAGATGTCAGGTACCGTTACTGACCATACCTTTAGTATTTTGATAGATCCTGGTGCTACCGAGAGTTTCATTTATGGTGCAGCACTAAAGAGGATTAAGGTAAAGGAAGTTGAACATAATGCGTTTAGCTTTCTAGAGATGGCTTCAGGAGACAAACAAAAGGTTGGAGGAAAGGTTATGGGTTGTACCCTTAACCTGGTAGATTTTGTCACCAGGGCCAACCTGTACGTCATGATCTTAGGATCTTATGATGTCATGATCGACAAGGACTGGTTGGAATCGCATGAGGCAATACTCAACTGTAAGACGAAACAGTTGAGCTTGGTCAATGATGAGGGACAGAGATGCGTGATTGTAGGATGGAACCAGGGAGTTTCCCTGAGGTTCATCTCTTCCTTGCATCTACGGAAGCGCATGCCAAAGGGGTGTAAGATTTATGCAATCCCTACATTAAGCAAAAAGGGAGTAGCAGAAGGTATAGAACACCTTCCGGTGGTGAGAGAGTTTATGGACGTCTTACCAGAGGAGTTACCTAGGATGCCGCCAGAGATGGAATTGGAGTTTACCATAGACCTAAAACTGAGGAATGAACAGATAGCAAGAACGCCTTATCGGATGTCGACCTCGGAGTTACAGGAGTTGAGAATGCAACTGAAGGAGTTGTTGGGCCTGGGACTTATACATCCAACTATGTCACTGTGGGGTGTGCATGCTATTTTCATACGAAATAAGGATGGGTCATGGAGACTCTGCATTGACTACCGTCAATTGAACAAGGCAACGATCAAGAATCAATATCCATTTCCAAGGATTGATGATTTGTTTGATCAGATGAAGGATGCGACGATGTTTTCAAAGATCGACTTGAGATCAAGGTATCACTAGTTACGGATCAAGGAGGATGATGTCCCTAAGACCGCCTTTAAGACGAGGTTTGGAAATTACGAGTTTATTGTTTTACCTTTTGGACTAACAAATGCCCCAGGGGTATTTATGAGTTTGATGAACGGGGTGTTCTGCGAGTACTTGGACAAGTTCGTCCAAGTAATCATTGATGATATTTTGATTTACTCTCAGACGATGGAGGAGCATGAATTTCACTTGCGTTTGGTACTACAGAGTCTATGAGAGAACAAATTGTTTGGGAAATTGTCTAAATGCTCGTTTTATCAATCGAAGATTCACTACTTAGGTCATGTCATCCTAGGCGAAGGTATCAACATGGATCCAGCAAAGGTCCAGGCTATTATGGAATGGCCTATGCCGATGAATGTCCCAGAAGTGTGTAGATTCATGGGTTTAGCAGGATACTATCAATGGTTCATTGAGGGATTTTTGAAGATAGTGAATCTGATCACAGAATTGCAAAAGAAAAACAAGAATTTTGTTTGTATTGAGAAATGCGCGGAAGAATTTCGGAGTCTCAAGGATTTGTTGACAACATAACCAATACTAAAGGTCCCTAACATGGATGTGAACTTCTTGGTATGCACTAACGCATCTAAGGAAGGCTTAGGTGGAGTCTTGATGCAAGATGTTCGAGTGATCACTTACATCTCGAGGAAGTTGAGAAGGCATGAGGAGAACTATGCAACACACGATTTGGAGTTATTAGCTATTGTATATGCCTTGAGAGTTTGGAGACACTACCTTATTGGACAAAACTTTGAACTAAAATGGACCACTGTAGACTACAACACATCTTTACACAAAGTGACTTGAACGTGCGACAATGACATTGTTCGGAATTTCTTAGCAAGTACGACTTCAAGATTACTTACATAAAAGGAACATTGAACCAAGTGGTAGATTCATTGAGTCAGAGACCATGCATATTTTCAGTTTTTCCACTTCAGACGAATCTACGTGAAAGGATTCTAACTTTACAGCTTGACGATGACTGGTACAAAGAGGTCAAGGATTTTATTGGACAAAACACAATAATGGTACCAAGATTTGAAGGATTTATGTTTGACGATGATGGATGATTGAGGTTTAAAAATCAAATTTATGTACCACCGAACTACGAGTTGAGGAGTTTGATCGTAAACGAGGCTCACGGAGCAGTGTACATGGCTCACCCGGGGGTCACGAAGATGAGGGAAAAACTTAAACCCTTATTCTTCTAGAAAGCAATGAAGGCCGACATAGTCAACTATGTGGCTAGATGTCTAAAATGTCAGCACGTAAAGGCTGAAGATAGTCATCCAACAGGATTACTACAACCACATCCTATTCCAGAATCAAAATGGGAGGTTATTTTGATGGATTTTATTGTTGTATTTCCATTGAGGGCAAGAAGACACGAATCGATTTTTGTTGTAGTCAACACTCTAAGGAAGAGTGCTCATTTTATTCCTATGCGTATGATGTATCAAGCATCTGACATAGATAGATTTTTCATCAATGAGATTATGAGGCTACATGGCATGCCTAAGAGGATTATATCCGATCGAGGATCGGTGTTTACTGGGAAATTTTGGACTAGTTTCCAAGAGGCCTTGGGAAACCAACTTAACTTTAGTATTGTGTATCACCCAGAGACAGACGGGAAAATGAACGAAAAAGCCAAATCTTGGAAGACATGTTGCACTTGTATGTGATGGACCAACAGAAGCATTGGGAATAATTATTGCCACTAGTATAATTCGCATATAACAATATTTACCAAAGCACCATTAAGATGGATCCTTTCGATTTTCTTTATGGGCAACTGTGTTAGACGCCTTTGAGTTGGGATCGACTTGAGGATAGGATCCTAGTGGGACCATAAGTGATCCAAGAAATGGAAGATCAAATGAAAACAATAAGACAAAGGATCAAATAAGTGCATGATCGACAGAAGAGTTATGCTGATGCGCACCATGTCGACCGTAGTTATGAAGTTGGTGATCGAGTCTTCTTGCAGGTAAAACCACATAAGAGTTTGATAAAGTTTGGAAAGGGAGCTAAAATCTCTCCTAGGTTCATGGGACCTTTCGATATTGTGGAGAGGAAGGGGACCGTGGCCTACTGACTATCCTTGACTGATTATTTGAGGCGTATGCACGATGTTTTTCACGTATCTGTTTTGAGACATTATATTATTGATCCTACACATGTTATTGAAATGAGTTCCTTACAAGTATCGGATGAGGGGGCGCTCACGGCTGAGTCAATATGCATCCTGGATAATCTCATTCGATAGCTACAACGTCGAACAATAGATAAAGTCAAGGTCTAGAGGGACAACTATAGTTTTCACTTGGCGACCTAGGAGGACGCATATGATATGCACCAACATTTTCCATTTTTGTTTGATAGATAGACTTATGATACTGTGATAAACATTATTTTAGCAGTTATACTGTGAAACTTTGGGATGAATTTTAGACCAAGAGGGGGTGTATGTAACATCCCGCTCTTGTGTGCACTGAACAAACTTATTCTTTGAGGACACTTGCTTGCAAGTGATCTGGATTATTATACTATGGGTCATTTGATTATGATTACGGGGCATTATGAATGTGATTATATGTTATTTTGTGTATTTACATAGACATGTGCTATTGACTGGGTTCTCCTGAGTATGCAGGAATTTGGACCTGGAGGATGCAGAGGCATCGATGAAACCCTTGGACTTCGGATCAAGTCAAGGAGTGAACTATTGGGGTTGATTGTTGTATATATTACATATGTACAGCTGATTAGATGTTATGATGATTTATTATTATTTCTGACATGATTTGTTGATGATGCAGGCTGACGATAGCTTGCTAACCAGACTCACATGTGGAGTAGAGGGGTCATGCACGACAACCAAAGACGTTGAGGGAGAGGTGTGGACAACATCCCTGCCATAACCTACTAACAGTCCCACCTGGATGGAATTGTAGGTTAACGATTACCTAGTTTGAGAAGACCCACGATGCTGTGAGGGAAGACTACGACAGTTTCACACAATGATTATAAGGGGCACACAATAAGGAAGGGGCCTTATTCCTTAGAGACTCTTAGTCTCCAACAATATCACCTAGCAGAGTATTGACTCTAGGGGTTTTTGATGTCTACCAAGTCAGTCAAGAAGCAAGTTGCACCCTTGGAGAACATAGTGCATCCTAAAGGGAACGTCGTGCAAGGAAAATTGAAAGAGGCGAGTGGAACCCTTGGAGGGTGTAGTGCGTCCTGAAGGGCACATCATGCAAGGAAAATGGGCAGAGGTGAGTGACACCCTTGAAGCCCGCAGTGCATCCTGAAGGGCACGTTGCGCAAGGAAAACATAAAAGGCGAGTGGCACCCTTGGAGCACCTAGTGTGTCCTGAAGGGAACATTGCGATTTCAAAGGGTAAGTGAATAAACCTATTCATCCTTAAAATGAATGACGTAATAAGTAAGATTTTAAAACAATTTTCCTAATAAAAAATGTCGCCCAGCCTAGGAAATTAAAATCTAGGTCTAAGTGATACTTCTGGTAAAACAATAACAATAATAATCATAATTAAACATGTGACGAGAAGGGGTTAAGAAATTCAAATAATTTATTAAAAGTCAAATTACTTTGGGGGATTAAATTAAAAAAGAATAAGGAATGATTGTTTTTCTACATATGCTAATTAAATTTTATTAATTAAAAAGAAAAAGGGGTAAAATGGTGAATTTCTACACTTGCTAATTTTAATTTTAGTTAAAAAGGGAAAAGAGGGAAACTTAAAAGAAATAGGAAACTAAGGGGAAAAAGGGAAACATAAAGGAAAAGGGAAACCTAAGGAAAAAGTTGAATGACTAACTTAGTAAGGAATCTTGCCTTTAAGAACTTTCTAATTATAAACTCAACTAGGAATTTAGTAAGGGCGTAAGTCATTTAAAATGTGTAAGGGAATATGGGGACACCGAGGAGAGATTTTAGGAAAGATTTTAGGTGGGTGAGGGAAATAGGAGTAATTAATTAATTAATGAAATTAATTTCTGGCGCAACTAGGGGGATTGGTGACATGTGTACGGGGGAGGTTTTTATGAATTAAATTAATGAAAAATAAATTAAATGGGAATTTGGGAAATAAATCACTTAGAAACTCTATAAAAAGGATGGAGGAGGAGTACCATGGATCTCTTATTTTATGCATAACGTTATGCTATAGAATTTTTGTCTTGACTGACTTATCTTGTGGGAGTTAGGATACCCAACTCAGGTAACGAGTGGTAGCTCGACCTTGTGAGATGAGCTAGTTGCTAGATGTTCTTCGGTTTAGTGTCTATGGCCCCTTTATGGCTCGGGGGGATCAGGGGGAGGAAGAGTACCCCTAGTGTTGGCTGGGAGGTATCGATGAAGTCACATCGGTCGACAAGAGGGATCTGGACGGAGCATGTGGAACAATGACTCGGAGTCGTCACCTTGGGATATGGTACGCCTACGTTTATTTTGAATGGTAGATACATATGGTTCTTGTGCTTTCATTTCTGTACTTTTAATTGCGTAATGAAAAGTGTTTTACTCAGTTTTTTTAATCAAGAAATTAAAGTCATTATAGCTTTACGCTCGTTTCTTTAATTGATTTCCTTGGAAACCGATCCCTGATTGCTATGACTGTTCTGTTTTGTTTTAATGATTATTATGAAGAGATTGTTCTTTATCTTTCATCCTCATCCCTAGATCATCATCCCACTCCTGAGCAGTCGACTAGGAGCCGAATCGACGACCGTCACTTTGGTGCATAGTGAGCTATATATTCGAATGCCCTTCTTTTCTGTGCATGGATGATGAGCGAAGGATTTTTTTTCCCAGTTGTCCACCCCTGTTGATTGTTCCTGGTTGATGGATTGTTTGTGATTGAATACCTCTGTGTATTGTTTATCTTTTCTCTCCATGATTAGCTCAATACCCTCTGCGTTTTTATATCACATCTGCAGTTTCGGATGGCATTTTATGCTTTGCGATTTCGATGACAGTTCCCAGCTCTTGGATGGAGAAATCTAAACGTTGCCCACTTGAATGAAAGTGTTTTCTTTTAAAAACTAATCATGACTGTGATTTGGATTTATTTATTGACAGTAATTGATTGTATGACATCCTCTTTTTTCTATTGGACACTGCAGTCGAACCTTTAGACATCATTTTTATTTTACCTACTTCTTTGACTGAGAACTTGCATGATTTCATTATATATTGAGAGAAAAATTTTACTGCGATTTTAATCGGTGTAGACAGTGATTAATCATATCTACTTACAGACAGCATTTTCCCTTCAGACCTCACTTTATTTGTTATTGTGAAATCACCCATTTCATTGCGATTTTCATTTAGCAAATGGCTTTGAATTTGCTTATTCTACGTCTGCAATTTCACCTTTATCGATTGATTGTTAGTGTTATTGTTTTTCCTTGTTAAAATAGTGGTATTGCGATTTCACTTATACTGCTATTTCTTTAAAATAGCGTTATGGTTATCTCTGGTTAAAAGATAGTCATAGCGACTGATAGGCATAGTTTTATGCCCAACGATATATAGTTTATTGTTACTTATTTAATCTATGTGCAGCGATATATTTCTGTAATATGGAGTTAATGTTATTCTTTAATATACGCACATCGTTATACAGTGTTATTGTTATTTTGCATAGTGATATATTTCTCTAATATAGGGTTATTATTATTCTTGTTAAAAGACAGGCATAGTGAATGACAGACATAGCTTTTACGCCCAACAGTATGTAGTGTTATCGTTATTTATTTAAATATATGCACACCGATATATTCCTTAAAATGTGTTATTGTAATTTCTTTAAAATACGCCCAATGATATATATTGTTATTGTTATTTATTAGTATATGACACACCGACTTCCTTGAGGATATCCCAACACTTTTACCTGTTCCAATGAATGCAAACTTACCTCACTTTATTTGTTTTGAGCGCAAATTTCAATGCTTATTCTTAACATATATTTTTTACAGTGATTTTACCTGTTCCAATGACCGCGAACTCACATTACTTTAATTTATTGTGAGTGAAAATTTCAATGTGATTTTAATACAAATTTGGACTACGTATTTACTATCTAATGGTTGTGTTTTCACTTGTGTACATGATGCATTTTTCTGGGGTAACGGTTGTGTTTCTATAGGAATAATGGCAGCATTTTTGCAGGTGAACATCAAATTTTTTGGTGGGCGAATGACAGTGGGGTATTATGGGATAGACAATGTTGATTTTGTTGTGTTTGACTATGTTTTCACCCATTTTTATTGATAGACAATGTGTGATATAAATTGTAGCGACCATATGCATTAAGAAGCAATGATTTTATTAATAGATAGCACAATATGTAGATGGCAACGATTTATACATTTAATGGCACAATGATATCATATTTTGCCCAGCACTGTCATGTTTTCACTCAACAATGTCATTTAACTTAGCATTATATCCTTGACAGTATATATCCTTATTATATATCATTATTATACCTCATTAAGGGTCAGCATTACATTTAGATGTTAATGTATTTATGGTACGTCATTACTGTTAATTTCATTCATTAAATCTTATTGTATGGGAAGTAAAAATATAGAGAATCAAGACAACAATGATATTTTGTATACAACAACAATTCTTGATGCGTGGTATGCGGTGTATAACTAGCAAATTTAATAGGTAATGACAACGTTTTTATATCTAATGTGATACATAATATCAATATTTAGATTATATAGATAACAATTTTATTATATGGCGTCTGTTAAAGGATTGTGTTTCTAGATTTAAAAGATATGTTCTTATTGCATAAAAGACATGTTCCGTTTTTTGTTTCAGTTAAACGATAGCGAATTTCCTTCGTAGGAAAATACCTACCCAATAACGAAATTGGAGAATAGTTACAATGAGCTAATTGTTGATAAAATTTATTTTATGTGTATCGATTGATTTTTTTCCACAATGAATTTATTGTGTTGTGTGAAGGTCATAGTTGTCTTGCTGACAAGTCGATTGGGTGCTAGGGTTAGTCGTCAGGGGTTATATAGTTAACTGGATCTCCTAGCGCATTGATTTTGAATTGTGTTGAGGGTCCAGTTATTTTGTTGTGCCACGGTTGTTGTAGCGCCCATCACCTAGCGACGACATGATTCCTGATGAGGGGATCATTGCGTTCCCTAATGGATAGAGGTGAACGATAACTTGGTCAGAGTCTGTGCTACCCGTTGTGGGCATTTGCTCGTTGTAGTTGTTGTTGGAATTTGGGTTGTAATGCCTTCATGCATTTGGTTTTGTGCACCATAAAGGTTCTAGTTACTGGTCGTCAAGGTTGTTGGGTTGGGATTGTGGATGTTTTCCTTAGCTTGTAGGCATTGTTGTGTTGTGTGTGTCGGGCGAGTAGTTCATTTCTTTCTTTGATTTATGCATGTCTTGCCCATTTGCTCTTGGTGCTAGTGCGGGGATTCATAGTTGTATGTTGTTTGATATGCATGCTTTTGTTCGTCGTCATGTTGTGTGGTTCCACTTTTTGTCGTCGTTTCCTTCCTGCCTAAAAGAAAAAAAAAAATTGCACTTTCTGCTTCGCTTGTAATCGTAAATGTCGGGGGGTCGTTACAGATTATTGCCGAGTATCTTCAATACATTCAAGGAAATCAACAATAGTTGAGATTCCAAATCATCCCACAACATAAATCCAAGTCTCTCATAGTTATGGATCAATTATGGATGCATAGTCATCTCCTTCCATCACTCTATAAAAGGAAAGGAACTCTATTGTAGAAGGAGGGAGAAATGTGAGTAAAGTTACACTGCTATAACACAAAGGAGATTCATCCAACATCTGTTTTCTTGAAATTCAACCTAAAATCGAGAGAGGTCCAAGGAGGAGTTGGAGCCAAGGGTACCAAAGAGGATTGCATCGAGACTCAAGGATTATGGTAAACTTGATGTAATGTTCTCTATATTTTATTAATAAAGATCAATGTTGTTTCCCCCTTTTAATGTTTGTTTAATCAATGATTATGTCTTTCATATGAAAATTTAGTCTCTCCTTGAGTAGATTAAAATATATCTACTTCAAATTTTCTTTTCTTTAGCTTGGATAGGTTGGAGAAAAATGTTTCTTGTCTTTTTTGTGTAGGTGAAAGGGTGATAAAGAGATAGAGAGGAATCTCGATAGTTGCGTCATCCAAAGACATGTGAGGAAAACCTTCATAAATAAGGTGCACTTTCCATCCATTCCCATAGAATAATAAGACAAATTTGATTGATCTAGAGTGTAAACTTATTGTTATCTATCACTTTATCAGTATTGAATCAAGTGAAGATCTAAGGGATAATTGGTTAGTTCGTTGACCAGAATCCTTCATAGGAGTGGTGACTCCACTAAGGAACTAATCTCGTGGTATTTCCTCGGTTTGGACTAATCTTTCTTTAATTTAGCCTCTGAATGTGTTTCTGAGTCAATTATTGTCTTCCCCATTACCCTCTTAGAGAGTATATCTTCTATATTTGAATAATCTAGGCTTGATCCAAGTATTTTTTTTTTAAATTTGTGGTGTGTCACATGTCTATTATTAGATAAAAACCAACAATGTCACTAGTTGTAGTATTATTGACTAGTGGCAGTGCCGCTAGTTGCATTACTACTGACTAGTGATAGGGACACATTTTTACAACCCATGACAGGGGAAATGTTTTGCAAATTTCATAAGTTTCACTAGTGGTTTTTCTAATTGTAGATTGAAAATCCACGATCATGTCGCAATTCAAGTGAAGGAAACCCATGACACCCCCTGTAGGGTCCACAAAAAATACATGTACGGTACAAAAAAAATACGATTTTTGCAGAAACATTTCTAGGTTTTTCCCATGAAGCTTAGGATCCCTATTCTTGGGAAAAAGATACTTTAGAACTTAGCTTTGATAGGAATTTTTAATCATTATTTTCATGGTATAACAAATAAAAAGAAAAAAATACATTTTGTGATCATCCCTTTTGGAGTATTTTAGTTCTTCTTTTCGGAATTGCATTGGAGTGTTGTTTGTGAATTTGGGCTATAAAATTCTCTTTTGGGGTGATTGATAGTCCCATTTAGATTTGATATATTTTCTTGGTTTTCCTCTTTAGGCCCTTTTCATTTGCAATTTTTTTGTTTTTTGTTGTTAGTGTAGACATTGGAGTGTGCATACCTGCATCACTACCAATATCACGTTGTCCCTAGCCTTATTTTGGTCATTTTGGCTCGCATGTGTTTTTTTCTTTTTTCTTTCATGAAAAGAAAAAGAAAAAAAATGTATTTCATTCTTGCATTTTTAGGGTTTTAGCTTTTGGGTGTCTTTTGCATTGGAAAAAGTTTCTTTGGAAATCTTTTTTGGCTGACTAGAATGTTTGAGTGATGAAAGAGAGTGTCGTGAGGATTGTTTGCTGATTTTTTGTTTTAAAAAATTAAAGTGAAAAAGACCTCTTCTTTCCCTTATCTAGAGTTCATCGTAAATAAAGTTGCATTTCATATTTTCCTCTTGATTTTTCATTGAAGAGTCCAAAACATCACTACAATTTCATCCATATACCCTTGGATTAATAAACAAACTTAATAAAGAAGAGCTTAATTTAAAATTAATCAAACTCTTTCTTTATAGAAAACCCACTTTAGATAAGACTTGGAGCCTTGGAATAGGTTGGAGAGTAAATTCTCTAAGGTTGGAAACTAAAAGTAGAGTCATTAGGGAGTAAATCCAGTGTTGCAAGAAGTGTCTTGGGAGCCTACTCTAACAAAGGAGTTAAGCAGTAGATTGCATCGAAGCGAGTAGAGTTATATCCTATCTCTATTCATCAAGGCATTTGTCAAACAACTTGAAATACTACGTGTACGGGGAACCCAAGAGTGGAAAAACCTTCTGTGAGGTAGCGATTTTGGAATTTTGGGCTTAGATACCATGCCCATATGTGTGGTTTGATATTTGATTGTTTGTTTGATCATATACTATGTGGTGGTATCCTTATTGGTCTATGATAGGAGGCTACACAGGTGACTGTGGGTAGGAACTCCTTGTAGTACATGAGGCAAACATTGATCACCTGTTTTAGTACCCCTGGAGGGTGTTTTCTTTCATAGGGATACTTGCACCAGGAAGGATTTTTTGATTGGGGCTTAGAAATTTTCTCTCATACTTTTCTAGCTGGGTTTCTATAGATTTGATCACATCAGAACTTTAGATTTCAAAAGGCTTGTACTATCTAGCCAATTTTCTTATTGACTTTCTAGATTGGTAGGGGTGTGATATTTGGCATGAGTATAGTTGACCACAGGTTGATTGTGTATCTTTTGAAACATATTTAGTCACCATGGATGACCAATCTCTTTTTCTATTGCGAAAAAAATGTGGTCTTTCCCTTGAAAAGGAAGACAAAACTATTGGAAAGAGATAAGAGTTGTCCCTTTTCGGGAACAACATCAAACCAGTAGAGTCCAAGAGATAATTTTTCGATTTAGGGGGCACTAAACATATTGAAGTAGAAGTGGTTGAAGAAATTCTTCCACCATTAAATATTAACCCTGATTTGACCAACCCTTTTGGCCCCATACTCCTTGATATAAGTAGCAACCTTAGTGATTCATTTTCCTTTTTCAAATATCATGACATGGAGGGATTAAATGGATCATCAAGTATGACAAATTCGATGATCTTTGCCCCTAGTAACCCATGAAGAAGATCAATAATGTATCCATTACCATCCCTTAGTGTTATCGGTCCTACCTTGTCCATTTCTCTTTTGTCAACTTTCTCTATACGGGGACCATCATCGGTCACCACATTTCCTTCCTTTGGTCCATTTAGTAGTACAAATCCCATCGCATCATCATCGACACCCATAACCATATTCACCTTTGATGGGGGGCGAATCCATAACATTGGCACCAAAGGAAAAAATCCTTCCATTTGTAGTATTCCTATAGGTGTCCCAATTGTTCCCAATGTTGGTTTTCCTTTCGAATGGAAAATATTGGGTCAAGTACTACTCCTAGTCAACTCGAGGAAAACAACACTTATGGGGGAGACAATGCCCCTTGGTTTAGTCAACCTTTTGGAAGTGCATTGTACCCTATGCATACATCTCTTTTTAGTCAAACTTTTGTCTCTAGAGGCACTCCTCCCGACGACATGTATTTTCCTAGAGGGAGTCATTCTTACGGTCCAATTTGTGTCTATGGGATTAATCCTTATACATGCATGTATGGGCTTGAAAATAGCCATGTTTCAGAAAGAAATTTTGTCCCTCATCCTCAAAAACATGGTGGAAACAACCCTTTTGGTAGTATTCACTCCACCAAAAACTATCACATGGGGGAGCTTCCAAGTCCTTTCTGTACCCACAATGTTACACCATCTCCCAAAAATATGCTTTTCAACATGTTGTTTCCTTTCTTGGTGACACTAGACTTACTTGATCTATTTTGGTTGAAAAACAACCCCATCCTTCACCACCTGGGATGGTTAACCATTCATACCAAGTTACCCTCTGACATTCCTAAATTCGACTGTAAGCCTACATAAGACCTGTTATCCTACATCATGACCTATCATTTATGGTGCTCGTATAAATATTTGATGGATTATAGTTGATCCAGGTGGATATCAATGGCCACCCACCTTTTCCAAATGGCTCAAAACGGTTTTATAGCAATTTTGGCAATTTACTATTTTTAGCAAGTTTTAACTTCCCGGGCCATTTTGAGGGCCCAAATGAAGGTTTTTCAAGATCAAGGTTCTCAATGATATCCAAATGCATGATTGAGCCCCCAAAATGAATCTCCTTGATGATACCTTTCCAACGAGCTATCACACGCCTAAAACGAAGATCGTATGCAAAAGTTACGACCCCGGGAAGTTGATGTACTCACTTACCCAAATGGGGCCCACATGACTTTTGGTGCTTCATCTCCTAGGGTTAGGTTTTTGGATGTTTAGGAATTTTGGAATTCCCATTTATTGTAAAAGGGCCTTTAGAGCCTCATTGTAATCATCTTCTTGCGAATGCGAGTAGCCGTCACATCTCTTCTCATAGATAAGTTGCCACCATTCTAGCGAGTCTTTCACTCTGTATTTTTACAGTCTCTGTACATTTCCCTGATTAATAGAAATCGTGTATTACTGCATATATGTGTTTATGGTTGCATCTTTGATACATTTCTGTTATATTATTATCTGCAATATCTCTGTGAATTTCTTTATTATATCTCTGCTCTCATTTCGTGCCGAAAATAATCTGGATCAGTGGTATCAGAGCAGACTGTTCTTGATCATTTTTTCAGTGCATGTCCCCGACGAGGTCCGAGTATAGCAAGTTGGGTCTCGAGCTTGTCTCTCTTGAGGACAATCTCTCTCGCACACCCAAGAAACCCTCAATGGCGGAAGAAAAGAAAAATGATGGAGAAGATGATCCTATCAGTCTGTTGCTTGAGCAAGCTCTCACACGACAGAGGGACGAAATGATGGAGAATTTTTCCCACTGATAGCAATAGGTGCATCTTCATCAAGCGGCCACTTTGGAGGCACCTCGCCTTTCAAGGTACAAGTTAATTTTGATATTCTTGTATTTGAAGGACAGATAGATGCAAAAGCCCTAGAAAAATGGTTAACTTTGCTGGAAGGTTATTTCTCTGTTCACAATTTTTCTAACAAAGAAAAGATCACCTTTGCACTCCTTAAAGCTCTCCCTCATGTCAAACATTGGTGGGAAACTTATTGGGAGCAAAGTTCCACAGAGGAGTCTGGAATATATGGGGTCGATCCCACTTGGAATTTTTTTGTGGATGCGGTAAAGGAACAGTATTACCCTATTGGCAACTATGAGGACCAGTACATGAGATGGACCACACTACGGCAAGAGAGGGGCCAAGCAGTTCTGGAGTTCACCAATACCTTCCATACCTTGGGCACCAAGTTGGGTATCAAAGACTCCGAGCGACATTTGGTTCTGAAATACCGTGGGGCTCTACACAGATACATCTAAACTAAAATGAATTTTCTAGACATCTCATCACTCCGTGCTGCCTATCGATATGTTGTTAAAATTGAACAGAAATTTAAGCACCAGAACAAATGGGAGTTCAGGTCTGCAAATCCGCAACAACCAAAGTATGACAAAGATAACCCTAACAAACAGTCTCCCGAAAACCAATCAAAGACACAGGAAAAGAAGGGTCACGGGAAGACAAAGAAGGACACCAGAAAATGGTGCGATTTCCACAAAAGCCCCTGGCACAACACCGATGAATGTCACTCAAAATAGTCATTGGTGGCCAAGATCAAATACAAGGAACCAAACCTTGATTCAGAATCTAATTCTGAAAATAATGGTAAAAGACAGATCATCGACGCAGACGCCACTGCTATTGTTGCGACCGCAACAATTCAACCAGAAGAACCAACAGATCCTAAAGAAGGGGAGTGCCTTTTTCATTCACAGATGTGGGTGAAGGGGACCCCGCTACATTTTATTGTTGATAGCGGAAGCCAGAAGAACCTCATCTCAGCAGAGGTCGTCAAACAGTTGGGATTGTCAATAACACCACACCCGCAGCCATACAACATTGGGTGGCTTCGCCAAGGACGAGATCTCCGTGTCAGCCAATAGTGTTGATTATCATACGGCATCCAACCCTTCAAGGATGAGGTATTATGTGATGTTTCCCCACTCGATGTCTGTGATGTGCTCTTAGGCAAACCATATATGTGGAGACGCCATGTTGTTTATGAGTCTCGACCCCATAGTGTCATTGTTACTTTGGGGAGTCATCTTTATAGAATACCAGAGGTAGTTCTGACTACTGTTCAACCTAAAAAGTGTCGCAAGGTAGTATCTCATACTGCAAAATTCAGCTTCTTCACAATCTGGTCAAAAGGAGAACAAAAGGACACTGCAACCACTACAGCCTTGCCCCAAGCACCTTCTATCCAACAGAAGTAGGTCGACAAGGTTGCAGCAAAGTGCAAATATTCCTTCTGCACATCATCCTCTCATGTATCTTGACTTTTTGAGCAGCCTCAACCGCAACAGGTTCGTGACAGATTTCCACAAACTGAGCAGCGCAATGTCTCCAGCAAGACAAGCAGCTCACCAAGATGCAGATTCAAAAAATGCTTTTCCCTCTCCCCCAAGAACTCAATGCAATGGAGACCATTGCTTCCTAAGGATGGAGGATTGATCCAGGTTGATATCGGTGGCCACCCACCTTTTCCAAATGGCTCAAAACAACTTTCTGGCAATTTTGGCAATTTACTATTTTTAGCAGGTTTTAACTTCCTGGGCCATTTTGAGGGCCCAAATGAAGGTTTTTTGAGATCGAGGTTCTCAATGATATTTGAAGGCATAATTGAGCCCCCAAAATGAATCTCCTCGATGATACATTTCCAACAAGCTATCACACGCCTAAAACGGAGATCATATGCAAAAGTTACGACCCCAGGAAGTTGATGTACTCACTTACCCAAACGGGGCCCACATGAATTTTGGCACTTCATCTCCTAGGGTTAGGTTTTTGGATGTTTATGACTTTTGGCATTCCTGTTTATTGTAAAAGGGCCTTCAGAGCCTCATTGCAATCATCTTCTTGCGAATGCGAGTAGCCGTCACATCTCTTCTCAGAGATAAGCTGCCACCATTCTAGCGAGTCTTTCACTCTGTATTTTTACAGTCTCTGTACATTTCTCTGATTAATAGAAATCTTGTATTACTGTATATATGTGTGTATGGTTGCATCTCTGATACATTTCTGTTATATTATTATCTGCAATATCTCTGTGCATTTCGTTATTATATCTCCACTCTCATTTTGTGCCGAAAATAATCCGGATCAATAGCATTAGTTTGAGAGTTTTCTAGAGAACCTTGACCATAGGTACCACCAAATTGTATATATAACTAAAATATGCCTCCTATGGAAGCTGTATTGAACTAGCAATGATATTTCTAACACAATTCCAACTTCCTATGAGGTATGAGACAAGGACATAATTGATACAAATTATTTTTGGCACGAAATGAGAGAGGAGATATAACAAAGAAATATAAATATATATTGAAAGAGATCCAATAATATAATAGAGATATATCAGATATATAACAAGAGGCACAGATATACAATAATGCACAATTTCTATTAATGAGCGAAATGTACAAAACTGTAGGAATACAGAGTGAAAGACTCGCTAGAATGGTGGAAACTTATCTTTGAGAAAAGATGTGATGGTTACTCACATTGGAAAGAAGATGATTGTTACAATGAGGCTCTAAAGTCCTTTTTAACATAAATAAAATCCAAAACCCTAACCCTAGAAGATGAAAATCCAACAGTTTTGTGGACCTCATTTTGGGTAGTTTGGTGTATCAACTTCCCCGGGGCATAACTTTGGCATACGATATCTATTTGGGGTGAAAGATAGCTCGTTGGAAAGGTATTGTAGAGGAGATTAATTTTGGGGGATCAATGAGAGCCTTAAGATAAAATTGAGATGATTTATCCTGACAAACCTTCATTTAGGCCGTCAAAATGGCCCCAAAAGTTTAGGGACCAAAAACCTACTAAAAATAATAAGTTTCTTGAAGATTGTTTTGAGTTGGTACAAATAGGGGGGTGGACACCGATACCCACTTGGATCAATAACTCTTTAGGTATATACAAAAAAAAAATTCCACCCATATCTTGGACCATGTCCATGAGTGGTGGCATTGTCACGGGATGATTAGAGTAGCCATCCCGGACCAACTCCTTGCATGCCCATAATATTGAACCTAGGACCCTATTCCAATGATGTGGTTGGTTCTGTTTCCAATGCATATGTAGGCCAATTAGCTAGACAATTGGGACATTTTAACATCACATCAAACCCGTCCACCACTATGCCCACTGCTCAAACTACTTTAGCTCATGCTCAAACCTTTGAAGTGAACTAGGTGCAATCCACACACTCAAGTAATATTCAACAACCTGGAGGAAAAAAGAATAAAAAGGAGAATTCTAACTCTAGACAGGGAGCTTCCAAAACCCAAAATATCATTGGTGGAGACACTAAGGGAACGAAGAAGAAATTCCCTTGCAATATCTGTGCATAAGATCATACTGCCCACCAGTGTTCAAATATGGATGAAATCCATTGTTATTTTTCCCATCAAAACACCTCCTAGTATCCTTTCATACTGACCAATCCATTTCCTCCCCGACACCATCAAATGGTTACAAAAAATCTTGCTCCTTTAGAAGGGGGTATAGTAGGTCCCCCTTAGTATGGGGGAGCACCATCGAATGACCAAGTCTTCATGCTTGAGAATATTATATCACTTCAAACTCAAGCTCGTAATTATGAATTTATTGATGTTGGTCCATCCTCTATGGATCCATTATCTTCTACCCAAATAGGCGACCCTCTCAAGATAGAGAAGTCGTAACTCAATACAATATGCAAAATCCTAATGCATGGACTGCCCACAATTATAATAGTCTGGAATATTTAGCCCATGCACCATGTGCCATGTCTTCTCTCAAATTTCTCCAAACCTTCCCAACATAGTGGAAAGAATTGTTAAATTCCATAGGTGTGGTAGATCTGTTACATTTAAATGTGATTACGTTTTATTTAGACTCTAGGTGAGATAGGCTCTCTCACCAAATCACTTTTCAAATAGAAGTCATCATGAGTGGAAAAAATTGTTACCCCACCATTATCTATGAGGGAGCCTCAATATGCATCATGTTCATTTCATGTTGGAGATCCATTGGTTCTCCAAAGCTTAGTCAATCCAACATGATGTTGAATTCCTTCAATGGGAATCAATTTCAACCTCATTGGATACTCATCACGTTGCCCATAGAGTTAGGTGGAAAAACCGTTTCCATTGAAGTGGAAGTAGTGGATGCCCCTTTAGAATATTTATGTGATCATAGAGGTAGGATCATTGGTATTTACAAACCTTCATTTCACCCATCAGAAGTGTATCATGATTATCGACCAACTTGTGTTCTGCACACCTGACCTTAGAACCACTACGAGTACTAATATACCCTTTGTGGTTGACTCCTAGAGTACAAACATGAGTATTGGTGTGGAGATATTAAAATATTCATCCCTTATGGGTTCTTTTACCCTTCCCCCACCATATCCTACGGTGGATGTTTCTCCTATCCATATGATCTCTTTCGCTACCAGTGGATGCCTTAGGTCTCCTGAATATTACGAAGCTAGTATTCCACTCATCACGATCAATATTATTCATCTAGAAACCCCATTAACATCTATTGACACTAGTCAGCAACTCCATCCTCACATGGAGTGTGATCACCCTACTCCTACCACCTAGGTTTTCGAGGCTCTAAGTTCACATGAATTCCTAGATACCGAGTTTCCCTCATATGAGGCTATACTAGATGTCATGGCTTCCATAGATAATTCCTAGGAAAATATGACACATCGATCATTTTTCCCTGATTCAGAACTAATGAGAGTTAGCATGACGAGTTTTGATCTAGGACTAAGGGAATTTACCAGAGCATCCATTAGACCTCCTAGTCTTGACCCTTTTCTACCTCGATTATATTTTTCAGAACTTGCCACAAAGTTCTATTCTTCCCTTTCCATCGAATATGCGTGTTTCGATATCAATGGCCACTCACCTATTCCACTAGCTCAAAATACAATTTTCCACCTTGGCAATTTTTGTATAGTTTTTCGGGTCTTAAACTTATGGGGTTGTTTTGAGGCCCTAATTGATGTTTTTTTGGCATGGAAGAACCTATCATGTAGTTGAAGGCTGAACATAATGTGTACTTGTCGGATAAAACTTTATGACGGTATAACGTGCACCCCAATTGGATACTGTATGCAAAAGTTAAAACCTTGGGAAATTGGCATATCAACTACCCCCATTGGGGCTCTCAAACCTTTTGGTGTTTCACATTTTGGGGTTAGGTTTTTGGATGTTTAGGGTTTTCTCATTGATTATTTATGTTAAAAAGGTATTTTAAGCCTCATTGTAATGACATGTTCATGTGAATGTTCTTAACCATCACATCTCTTCTCAGAGATAAGTTGCCACCATTCTAGTGAATTTAGTTCGCTCTAGATTTTACAGTTCCTGTAAATTTCATTCATTAATAGAAATTGTGTATTAATGCATCTCTGTTTTTCTTGCAATATCTGTGTGTATTTCCTTGTTATATCCCTATGTATTTCCTTTTTATATATCTATATTCATTTCATTCTCATCATAATCCAGATTACATACCTCCTTCACGGCTTGATAGGCATCATCAAGGAGACTTCATAGTTCACGAAAACACTCATGATGAGTATCTTCATATGCAGAAATTCATTACTATGTGGCATAGTCGTGGCATGGTTTTCCATATGATTCTGACATCGACTCATGAGTTCATTGGTGCCAATCAAGGTCCTTGACCTCAACCTAGCTATGGGATCTACTTTATATAAAGTATCAGGTGTGTAGTTCCTTATACATGTGTATGGTGTGAGTGATTTTGTGTTGCATTTATATATTCCAAAAAATATATAAACCATTTATTTTATTTTGATTTCCCACTATGTCATTTAACCCTGAGTCTACTATTAGCAAGAACACACTACAAAATATAAAGCATAATAGAACTACCAACCAGTTAATAACTTGAAACATAACTACCAACTAATTAATAATTTGGTTTATGAGATGTGCTCCATCAAATTATGTCATGTAGAAAATACAAGTACAAGATGATTGCACAAGGATGGAATGATTAACTTTGCAAATGATTATAGAGATCAGATATCAACACTAGACTTATGTATATCTCCTTACTCCATTGAATGAAAATGATATTTTCTACAATGAATGCGGTATGAAATAGATAATAGGGATATCTTCACAACTGATATAGGATAATACATATTTCCATGTCTTTAATCAAAACACCATCAATAACAATTTGAATCCATGTCGAAAAGATGCAATTTGTGAAAAATTGTATATCCATCATTCAACACAATGCTACCAAATATAACACTCTTCAAAAGGTGAGATTTCATATCAAAATGTTGTCGGACTAGTTTAATAGAGGCAGTGGATATTTGTTGTCATGAAATGCCTATAGAAGAGATTGAACAGGGTTATAGGATCTCTCCAAAATTATTTAAGACATTTTTGTTTGAATAAAGCGAATGATAAAATTTTAAAATAGAACTTTGCATAAGAAAAAAGATTCGTGCTAAAATCCTAGACATTCACTTGAAAGTAAATATTTACATACCTACATTTTCATATGATAGTGTGCTATTTTTTGTAAACTACAATGCATTCGAGTAAAAATCCTATGAGAGAATTTATCTACTTTTTCAAAATATTTAAATTTATGTTATTTAGAGAAGTAGAACAACCTGAAGGAATGTGTTGGTGAAATTTATGTGTAGATCACACCTCTAAACATGGAAGAAGTTTAGAACATTAAACCTGGATTGAAGATGCCCATGACCACCTGACATGCCTTTCCATTTCTCTTCTTGATCAATGCAATGAGTTTAGTGAAATATTTAGTGTGTTGACTTAAGAACAATAAACAGAGCAATATAAATCATAAAAATATATATGACCCCAACTTAACATTTAGAAAAATAGAAAGTAGCAAGGAATACATCTTTGGTTGGTTGTTGGACACAAAAACAACATGATTTCCTAATGAATTCAAATGATGAGCATTACAATAAAACTCCATTGAAAAGACTAGACATTGGATTCAAAAAGAAATAGTAGCCATAGATAATTTAAATTTATCAACAATGTGAAGTGTCCTTAATTTTTTTTATGTTGCATATATGTGTTTGGAAACATTGTGTACTTCAATCAATAATGAAGTTAAACAATCCATAGGATTGAGATATGGATTAATTGAATCAAATATCTAGTTTATGTGATAACATTTGATGGCAACAAATTCTGTCTATTTAGAATATTTCTAGAGGTACACTAGTTATTTGAAATGTGAGCATATAGGATTATAGAACTTGACTGAAAAGAGAACAAAACAATAAACCAGAACTAGAAAATAAAATACACACAAAGACATTTGATTTAGTATCATTTCTAAGGTGAAGGAGTTGTATCCAAGAGAAACATCTACTAGATGACTTACAAACATTAATATGATTAACATGATGAAACAACTAAAAGTTTGGTAAATGGTTTCAAGGGTAGCTTAGAGTTTAGGAGTAATATTACCTTTAACATTAGGGAGAGTGAGGGAGATGAGTGTAGCTCCACATTTGGTTACATTTATGTGCATATTTCCCTCGTGAAAATGTAATTAGTCATGAAGTATTAGTTTTGTTATGAAATAAAGTTGTCAAAGGGTCGCAGGGCACCCAAATCCTTGTTCACGCAGGCCGCAGCCATGGACACAAAACACAACTTTCATAATAGTCCATTTCGAGCTTGAAACGAAATCATCATGCAGTTTTAATCTTTCAGCGATGGATATTTCAGGAGCAGCTCAAATCAGTGGCTCACGGGCATTCGAAATTCCAAAATTGCGTGAAGTATAGCGCCATAGAAAATGGTCTGAAGTCCCAAGGCTTGGAGAGAGCATGAGTCATTGATCCTGAGGGGGACAGGTGGCATCCGATCCAAGTGTTCAGGGAAATGAGCTTCGGCAATTTTGAAGTGAGAAGTGCGCCGAAGTCCCGAAGCGTTGAAGTGTCGAAGTCCTGAAGCACTGAAGTCCCGAAGTAAATCGAGACACATGTGGCAGAAATCTGCAAACTTCGAGGGAAGGACGAGGTTGCGTTTTGAGTTTCCCGAAGTTCAGAGACCTGAAAGAATCTCAGTCATTGATCTGCAAGAGCCACGCATCATCATATCCCTAGCTCTGAGTAAAAGAACATGGAGGAAGCCCGGGTTTGAGATTTGATTTCTCTAGAGTCCGGAGACCCGAAGGGAACTTGACCATTGATCTATGGAAGCCACACTTCATCATATCCTTAGCTCCGAAGGATTTGCTTGGAGGAAAATGAAGTTTGAAAATTGAAAACCCCAAAGCCTGAATCGCGAAGCAAATCAGGTCCGTTGGTTTGAAATGGGTTGATCCGATTAGTTAGTTTGAAAGTTCTAGAGCTGATTCGTTGATCAAAGGGCCTCATCCCAGATCACAAGATCAACTACCACGCTCCATTGCAAGGTTGGAAGGTGCTCGGGTGGTAATTTTCTTGAGCGGTCCCGCAATTAAAACCATGGTAAGTCAAAAGTGATATGTGGTGAAAGGTGATGGATTGCGGTCCCAAAAGTGGTCTGAATCCAAACCTCTTTTGACGGTCCCGTGATCACCTGCTGATATAGCGTCCGAGAGCAACGCGTGGTCGTCCCCTGAGCATTAAGTCTCGTTGAGTCCTCGAGGAAAAACAATTAATGGAAGGAAGAGATGGTGGAACCTCGACTCAATCCATAAATGGAAGGCATGGGAGGTTTGGCCATGGAGACTGAACTGTCAGCCCGAGGTACCCCTGTGGATGGATTTTCATATAGACCCATGTTGATTTGAGTTTGAGTTTGATAGAAGGATGCATGCACAGCCTGACAGAAGGCTTCTTAGATGTAAATTTTTGAATGGAATGGTCATATCACACTCCTTACAGTGGTGAACATAGTCGATATAAAATAGATCAGTTTAGATTTTGAAAGGGGGGAGTTTTTGCCCATAATGTGGGAAGCTTTGAGAGCTGTTATGATTGTATTTTTGTTGTAAGCCTGAGGGCCTAGATTGTAAATTGTTATGTTAATGAAGATTCCTTTAAGTTGTTATATCAAACCGTCTTCTTAGTTTTTAATTTTTGTTTCTCTTTCTTGTCTGGATGTAATCTCTCTGATTTATGGATTCCTGAGGATATGGAGGATTTGTTGTTATCTTGCCCATATTTCATGATTCAACAAACGTTTTCTGTTCCCTTTTCTTGTCTGGATGCAATCTCTCTGATTTATCGATTCCTGAGGTGGTGGAGGATCTGTTGTCATCTTTCCCATCTTTCATGGTTCAACAAACTTTTTCTGTTCCTTTTTCTTGTCAGGATGAAATCTCTCTGATTTATGGATTCGTGAGGTGGTGGAGGATTTGTTGTCATCTTGCCCATCTTTCATGGTTCAACAAACATTTTCTGTTCCTTTTTCTTGTATGGATGCAATCCCTCTAATTTATGGATTCTTGAGGCGGTGGAGGATCTGTTGTCATCTTGCCCATTTTTTATGGTTTATCATTTAGACTCTTTCTGTTTTCCTTCTTCCCATCACCACTTAAATCCCTTGTCTGATAGGGAGCTTAAATGCCTTCATTGAGAAGAATGTTTATGACTCCATATCCCAATGGACTATCACTGATCTGCAATGATCTCTGTTGTCTTTCCTTTCCTTAAAGTCTTGCTTACTCACCCACTCACACCCTTTTAATCCATAAACATTTTGATGGGTACTGGGCTTATCCTCTTGCATTCGAAGGGTGAATCTCAATGCTAACAGGTGTATTATTTCTCTAGTTAAGATGCCCATGACTACCCATCTTTCATTTCCATTGCTCTTCTTGATTAGTGCATTGATTTAGATTATGATATTGTGGAAACTGATTTCATGCATTGAAGATGTACAATCTAAAAACCAACAAGCTAAAACAAGGCTTGTGTCACTATCATTGAAGATGTACAATGGATAAAATCAATAGTGCATTGATTTGTTTGTATAATGAATACAAACATTGATTGTAGTGTTTGTACAATGGACTAAGTTGTTTTCTACATTGCTCTAAGTATAGTGCATTGATTTTGGTGTTGGTATAATGGATAAATCAATTCCAGTGTATTGGTTTAAGTACCTTGTGCATTGTTTTCATTAAATTGCATAGATTTTAGTGTTTGTAAAGTCAATAATATCTTACTAAGTTTTTTTCTACATTTCTCTTACTACAATGCATTGATTTGGGTGCTTGTTCAATCAATAAAATCAATTTCAAAGCATTGATTTTAGTTTTTTTTCAATTACAAGGATTAACATTGGAGAATGCACAATTATTAATACTGGAAAGAAATAGAAGGAGTGTATGACCCTTACTACAATATCTCAATTTACATGTTTGAATGATCTTCAATTTGAATCTCATTTCACATATGATCTATATGAAAAGATGGGTAAAATCATATGTGAGGCTATATGAAAGGCTAAAGAAAATATAATGAGAATATCACTCTATTATTTTCTTACTATTCACCTTATTCCTCATAAGTTAAGAGGGTTCACCTTATTCCTCATAAGTTATGAAGTGACCTTCTTGATAGTACTCTCTAGGTTATAAATCATACTAATTACATTTCAAAGGATCAAATTCTTATTAAACATATACATATCCATAATGATGATCATCTAAATTTTGACATGGCCACCTCCCACTCCAACCATCCTAGATCTATCTTAACTTTGTGTCTATAAATATAGAGAGGGATCAAATCTCTCTAAATGCAAACATTTCCTCAATTTTCTCTCTTAAAAATATTTACACCTTAAAGAATTTGATCTCTCTTGATACTTAATAGATATAAAATTAAAATGAATCTAAGATAATATACAATATTTTACAATCCCTAATAATCATATTAATCATAAAAAGATTTGAATTTTGAAAAACTTTCTCTAAACAAAGACAAACTTAACTAATTCAAAGACAACAAAAACTTAACCAATTCAAAGACAACAAAGAAGTCTAAATTTTAAGACACGTTCTAGAAACAAAATCATACTTAAAAAATTAAAAAATTCAAGGCCATGTAAGAAAATACTATGCTAAAAATCCACCATACCCTTATGTGATGAATCGACACTATAACACCATTTAAACATGCTATTTGATGAATTGAGACCGATTAAATCATACACCATTTAAACATGCTATTTGATGAATTGAGACCGATTTTAAATGCTATTTGATGAATTTAGACCGATTAAATCATAGTTTATGATTTGAGTCACTCTCAAATTTAATGATTCACACAATAAATTATGCCAAAGAGGAAACCAAAGCCATATATTAAAAATTCAACCTAAAAAGGTAACATTTTTTTCATGTACTAGATTAAGGAACAAATGTTGTAAATTTTAAATGTTAGGTCATTTATACTCGAGAGATTGAATAAAGCACTCAAGAGATAGGAAAATATAGTGTGATGTTTAGTGTAAGTGTTGGTTAAACTTTTTATTTTTGGGTTTTTTGGTCAGAATCCCGCAATATAAATTTGGACAAAATGGTTATTTTCTGTTATTTAAATTGCATTTTTAATGCATAAATGGATTCATTTTGCTCAAAAACCCTTTAGGCACTTGGATTATACAAACTTAACCACTCAAATCTGCAAATCTGCAGATCCAACCATTCCTCATTAAGACAAAATCTAACTGAAAAAGTCACCAAAAAACTGTCAAAACATAAAACATTTATACTACTGCCTTTTCTAAGAATTTATAAAACATAGCTCGACTGTGGCATTAAAACATAATGCTTTTGGCAATTTGAAGTGGGCAAAAGATGTCAGTATCATATATCACATTTAGGAAATTCGAGCCATTTGTCGAATAATAAGAAGCATTGAAACCTAATGCATTTGGTTATTTTGACTGGGCAAATATATGTCAATAGCAGCCATCACATTTAAGTAATGGAAGGCTTTGTGGAATAATGGAATAATACGAAGCCGACCAGGAAGTTGTCTAATACAAAAACACATCAAATTGTGAGGATTTTATTACGGAAACCATGGTATAAAGTTTTTCCTCATGGCAGTTTTAGAATATTAAATCAACAACCAAACACTGAGCATTTTATTACGGAAATCATAGTAGAAAGTTTTTCCTCTTGATATCTCACAAGGATTACAATATTAAATCAACAACCAAACACTAAACAGAGAGTTTATTGATGGTGGCTACGTTGCAAAACCATTGCAATTTGAACGAAGTTCTAGCCTTATTAGTTCGTTGAGCACTGTCCAATATGATCTATATCTCTCTATAGTCAAGATTACTGTATGGAGAAAAGAGCTCGCAAAACCAATTCTTCTTTCGCATTGAATTCCATCCCATGTCCCTGCAAAGATTATCATTATCCCATATCTGAAAAGCCGCATGGCAGGGTTTCCAATAGAAAGGTGTAACTCTCTTCAAATGCTTGGAGAAGTTGTCTATATCTGCCTCCATTTCCTTCATACTCGGAAGGACGAATTTGCCAGACAGAAAATGGGACAGCCATTGAGAACGCATTTCAGAAGAATACACATTTGATAAGCTTTCCGAATAGCCAAGAATTGACAAATGAGGAATCTGTGGATGGATGATCCCCCTGTTTGTTCATTCTCAGCAGATGTAAAGTGATTTAGGCTTTGAGAGTGACCTGAACTTCTTCTTTAGGTTTATGATATATTATGCATTTTCTTCCCTCAATCCTTTTAACACAAGGAAAATACAGAGAAGAGAACAAAAAGTAGTAAGTAACCAAACCTGTATAAAGGAACTACACCAGCTGATTCCTCTAGAACATCTGCAAAAGGTTCTGGAAGTAAGCTCTTTAGTTTCTTTTCAGCATCATAACCAGTACCAAATACCACAAGATCAGTTTCCACCTCTGTTCCGTCGTCTAGTACAACCCCTTTATTGGAGAAACTCCAGTTGGGAGACTTTCGAAAAAGTATGCAACCTTCCTCTGCTCTTGGAAACAAATTAGCAGGATATGTTGAAGTGTTGCACGAAGATAACTCCTCAACAAAGCTGTGATCTGGAACAAGACCATGCTTTCGCAAGGGAAGTTTCCAACATAGGTAAAGCTCCATGAACTTGAAGAATACCCATCTCTACACAAAAAAATAATACAGGAAAAAAATAATTAAAAAACATCAAAATTAAGGCCGCATTTACATTATTGTTCAGAAAGGCTCATTATACAGTCTGATATGGGAGACATTGTCTTTTATTCATTTCATAATAAGTTTGCAGGTATATTTTTTTTTCACACGAAAAAAACAAAACAGTTCTACTGTTATTCTTATTAGAATCAAATGAAACTTCTGATTACAATAGACGGACTTCCATGTGTGGAATAGTCCTCTTCTGTTTCAGCTGAAATCTGAGAATACATTGTTTGTCTATTTCCTTTTTTACCCTGTAATATTTTTGGTTATTGTCACCTTATAAGATATGTAGTTTGTTTTCTCTAATTGTAGTTCCATTAATATTCTCTTCAAGATATAGCCACCCTGGTTTATCCTTAAAAGTTTTCTTGGATAGGCTGTCAGCTATTTCCTTGGAGCTTAGCAACCTCACATATAATGTCATTAATCAACCAGGTCATTAATCAACCAGGTTCCTTGGAGCTTAGCAACATCACATATAATGTATCACCCTATCACTATAATGATGATAATTAACATCTACTAAAATTTCTACCTCACTATAATGATGATAATTAACCTCCATTAAAACTTCTATCTGACTTTAATTCCAGAATTCTTAATTTTAATTAATTTATGACCTCACAATATTGAAAAATCTTACATAAGTTTGGATGTTGGTATTAATGATAAAAAGTCAGCCACATTACCAGTGTTTAAAGGTAGATCTCCA